>PVJI01032967.1:0-11699 GCA_004026765.1 Micronycteris hirsuta
CATAAATTTTTGAAATGTTTGTTCTATATCTGTGAAATACTAAGAGCCCTGAAACACCAATCCAAAAGAACCTATGTACTCCAATGCTCATAGCAGCACAATTTACAATAGCCAAGTGCTGGAAGCAACCTAAGTGCCCATCAGTAAATGAATGGATCAAAAAACTATGGTACATTTACACAATGAAATACTACGCAGCAGAAAGAAAGAAGGAGCTCCTACCCTTTGCAACAGCATGGCTGGAACTGGAGAGCATTATACTAAGTGAAATAAGCCAGGTGGTGAGGGACAAATACCATATGACCTCACCTTTAACTGGAACCTAATCAACAAAAGAAACAAGCAAGCAAAATATAACCAGAGACATTGAAATTAAGAACAAACTGACAGTAACCAGAGGGGAGGTGGGAGGAGATAATGGGGGGAAAAGGGGTCAGGCTTTCAGGAACGTCTACAAAGGACACACGCACAAAACCAAAGGGGGGTAGGATCAAGGGTGGGAGTGGGGATGACTAGGGTGGGGGGGAGTGTGTGGGAAAATGGAGACAACTGTACTTGAACAACAATAAAAAAAGTGAAAAAATAAGTAAAAAAGTAAGTAATGTGGTTAAAAAAATAAAAACATCTTTTAAAAAGGCAGAGATAGATGAAAAGCCATGATTGAGTGACACTTTTACTTCTGTATCCTCAAAATGGCTCAATTATAGAATTGTGTCTTCTCCTCTTAGCCAAGTTGAGTTTTAAGGAGTAAATTTTTCTTGCTCTTTTTCTCTGCATTGAAATCCTCTTTCGAAAAAGTAGTTTTATATCATCATTCCCACAGCCATTCAATTTGGTGTTGAAGCTCTGGTTTCTTCACTACACATCCCTCTAGTTTTGCAGCAGTTCCAAGGACACACGGACACTGCCTGAAGCTCACAAAGCGTCTGTGCTTAATGACGAGCCCGGGAATTCCGTGTACCTCAGGAATCCTGCAACACAATACACGGAACTGGGGTTTGCTGTGTACTCTTGCCATACAACTACCTCGTGGTATTGTAGATGGATGTGCACCATCATTTTGATTTAACCTACTTCGATTTATTTAAATCCACGGAATGGAAAAAAGACTTGTCTCTCAATGGCTCTCTTCTCCATCTTTCCTAGGAAATAGGACGAGATTAATTAATGGTTGTAAGTAGGCAATGCCTATGTATTTCAGAGTAACTTGATGATGATGAGTCAAAATAAAACGTATTTCCTCTAAATTTAGTGCTAGTCCACCAGCAATTGAGGAGTCAAAAAACCCTACCTGATGGGAACGGAGGCATTGTCTAGTGCTCTAGTATGATTTTCTGAGGGACAGATGGTTGAACTGAGTTAAAGAGAAGTTCATTTGGAGAAAAATAATTTCTCATTTTAACTAAATTTATTCAAAAATAAATATTGAGTTCCTCATTTGTACAAGGTTGGTTTCTTCTGAGGTTTTTCTATCTCTGGTCTCTTGAGGGCCGTCTATTTGCTGTCTTCATATGATCTTTCCTCTGTCTATGACTGCGCCTCAATGTTCTGTTTTTATAAGGGCATCAGTCATATGGAATTAGGGTCCACCCATATGACCTTATCTTACCTTTTCGAAGACCCTATCTCTAAATACATTCACACTCTGAGTTACAGGGGTTGGGACATCAACATCTGAATTTAGGGAGAGCACAGTTTATTTAGCTAATAGTAGTGAACAAAGCAGATCAAATTCCTCGCCGTGAAATTAATGCTCCAGTGTAATGGTTTGCAACCACCACTTTCTGAAAGGATCAGATAATAAATATTTTAGGCTTTGGAAGCCACTTAGAATCTCTGTTGCATCTTCTAGATTTGGCCCATGGGTCTTATTTTACCAATCTCTGCTCTAGAATAACAGAGAAACAATTGGATGCATCATGTGACATCAGATAGTAAAAAGGGCAATGAATATGCATAGAGCTGGATAAGTACGTGTAAAATACTTTAGATATGGTGGTTCCACAAAGGTGTGACCATGAACAGTCTGCTCATCAAATGGAGAATGAAGTGAGGGTCTTCTTCTTTAAACAAAGTAAAAGAACGAAGGCATGAACCAGGCAGAGAGAATGGCACATGCAACCTGCTGAGGTCGGAGCATGCATGAGATGCTTAAGGAACAGTAAGGAGGCCACTGTGGCTGAAAAGCTTACTCTAAACACAGTAATTTATTTGTATTCAAGCAGATTTCCCCCAAATCACGTACTAAGATGAGAATTCATGTTTCTAAATTCACTGGAGTATTTGCCTTTTTACTGTAATTATGATAATTTTACCACACCGGATCTTATTTAAATATTATTTTAAATGTATTTAAGGAGGCAAGCAAACCTTGGCTACTCAGAGGATTTTAAAAATAAAGACACAGGGCTTCTTAAATAGATATTCTTTGGGACTTCAGCTTATTCAGAATTTATGTGCAATATGAGCCACTGATATTAAGTCTTCTTGACAATGTTTTACTACAAGACTAAACGCCAAGGATGCTAGGTTTGTGTTTGAATTTCTTAATGGAAGAGCTGGAACAAGAAAGGCAATTCTTGCACTGGCCAGGGGTTGCTCATTCTGGAGTCTGACCCGCCCTGCTTGGGTTTAGCGAGTGGATAGCACAGTTTACCACTTCCCAGCTGCGCCAGACATTTCCCCTCAGGCCCTGGTTGATACTGAATGTGAGTTTTGATGTCATCAAATTTCTTAAAATCAGTTATAAAGAAAAAAATCTTAAATGCAGCTAGAAAAACATTTTGGTCATTATTTCTTCAAAAAGTTTTTCTTATCTTTCCTCCTATCTTGGCTTTCACTGACTTTAACAACGTTCGAAGCTGTTCCATAACTTACCGATGCTGTCTTTAGCTGTCGTCCTTTATATTGTTTCCTTTTTCATATTTTCTACAAGTTCATGATTTTTTTCTTTGCAGAATGTGATCTGTTGTTAATTTCCTTCACTGTATTTGTTTTTATTTCAGATGTGGTTATTTTCATCTCCTGAAGTTTGATTTTTGTCTTCTTGTAAGTGCCTCCTTTAAATGTTCATCCTTTTGTCCGCCTTTGTGAACGTACTAAATATAATTATAAATACTATAAAAATATCTTTGTCTACTAATTTTAACATCTGTGTCAGTTCTAGGTAGGTTTTTGTTTGTTCTCAGTTTTCCTGTATTTATTCTTTTAAATTTTTTAAACAGTTTTATTGAGAAATAACTGACATGCATCACTGTGTAAGTTTAAGGCATACAGCGTAATAGTTTGATTTACCTATATTGTAAAATGATTGTCATGACTTTTAATTTTTCTATGTATCATACAGCAGTATGTCATCATATTGTATATTATATCCCTAACACCTGTTTGTCTTATAACTGGACATTTTTAGCTGTTGACCACCTTCCTCCAATTCCCTTTCCCCTCACCTCTGCATCTGGCAACTACATGTTTAATCTTTTTTTGTATGAGTTGGTTTTTATTTTTTATTTTTTTAGAATACACATATAAGTGAGATCATACAGTATTTGTCTTTCTCTGTCTGACTTATTTCACTTAGATTAATGCCTTTAAGATCCATCCATGTTGTCTCGAGTGGTAGAATTTCCTCATCTTTATGGCTGTATAATATTTCATCCATTCATCCATTGATGGGCAAAGTTCTTTCCATGTCTCGGGTATTGAAATCATGCTGCTATGTACATGGCAGGTTTACAGTTTTTATTTCCTTTGGATATGTTTTCAGGAGTAGCATTGCTGGATCATATGGTAGTTCTAATTTTAATTCTTTTAGAAACCTTCATATTGTCTGCCGTGGTGGCTATACAAATTTACAATCTCTGGTTAGGTGTTGATTAGTTTATTACAGGTTATATTTTCTTGCTTCTTTGAATGGCTGGTAAACTTTGATCGAATGCCAGACATTGTAAGTTTTTTATTGTTGGGTGCTGGATATTTTTGTGTTTCTCTAAATAGTCATAAACTTTGTTATGGGATGCAGTTAAATTACTCAAATTATTAATTTTTTTTGAGGCTTGTTCTTAAGCTTTTCAAGGCCCAGCCAGAACAGCCTTCAATCTGGGGCTAATTTTGTCCTACACAGAGCCAGTGCCCTTTGAGTACTCGTTACCCGATGCCTTGTGATTTCAGGGTTTTGCTACTCTGCCTTGTGGTGAAGTGAACCGTTCCTGGTTCTGTGTGATCTCTGTGATTTTCCCCTCTGTTTGGGTCCATCTTTTCCCAGGTTAGGCACTTAGTTCCTTCATATCATGTACTTACTGATCAGTACTCAGTGGAAGATTTGAGAAAGGCCCTCTGCAGATTTGAAATGCAATCTGTGGAGCTCCCTTTTCTCTTGCGCTTTGCCCTGTGTGCTCCAGTTGCTTTGGACTTTGCACACTCCCAGCTCTGTCTGAACTCCTGAGTAGTAGGCGAGGCTCTGTGTAGTTCTGTGTCTCATTCACTGTGGTAGGCTGGAAACGCCATCCAAGTAGTAAGCTAGGACAATCATAGCGTCACATCATTTATTTGGATCTTTTGTTCTGTGCTGCCTGGTATACAATGTCTGAAAGCCATTCTTTTATGTATTTTGCTCATTTTCTTTCTCTTGTTGTTTCAGATGGGAGCATAAATCCAGTTCCTATTATTCTCTGTTACTCCGTGTGTTGAGAAGTTAAAGTTCTTTACTCTTATCATGGAAGCTTTTAAGGGGAACATCACTGAGTTTAATATGAGAAATACTGGAGGCAGCTTCTAATTCCAGAGAAAAGGTGCTAGCAGGAAGTAAGACACGAGGTCAGGCTTCAACTGTCTGGAACAGGTTTATGGCTGGGCTTTTTTGTCCTGCAGAGAGTGTTTGCAGACATCTGGTAGAGACGAGAAAAGACAGAGAATGTTGTCCGTGGCATTGACAGTAAGGGATTAAGGGAACCTAGGACACGTCGTCCTGGCAGATTATAAATATTATCAGTTCTTTTGTTAAATGTGTATATAGGAAGTGAGCAACTTGTATGCAATAACATTATTTCCCCAAATCACACCAAAAATGTGAAATAAAATATGATCTATAAATTCTGAAAAAAAAAAAAAGAGTGGACAGCTAGTGACATGAAGATGAACGAAGCTGCTGAAAAGTCATCCAGGCTCACTTGCTGGCCAGGGAATTAATTCCCACACTACACACAGTCTTTAGCAAAGGTACATATTTCTATAGAGTATGGGTCTTTCGGGTTTCTCACAAATAGTTGAAACTTTGATTACTAAATACATAAATTCTAAAGTTTTATATTATTTGGGGCTATTGTGTCCTGAATGGCTTAAGGCATGGAGTTTGGGGAAGAAATAAAAAAGAAAGAAAGAAACAAACAAAAAACAACAAAAAGTTAAGCCCAGTTATTCTTTGAATTTACACTTGATTAATTTAATATTACTCAGAGAAGCCCAGTCTGTAACTGGAACGTCAGATTTCCCCAAAGTGCCCCTCTCCTCTAGGTGACAGAGCAGTGGGGTCAAGGCGCTCTTTACTGTGTCCTGGAGGGAGTTAACCAACCCATCACCTCTTTATGTCCTTTTTAATTCTTAGATCTTAAGTATTACTAGTCCAGAAAATAGGTGCCGTAAATCATCTTTAGTGATTGGCCACCCAGTTCATTGAAATAAGCTTCTTAAAGATGGTCTTTGAAATAGCATTTGATTGCGGGAAAGAAACTGACTGGGTGTTTCAGACCTGGGTTGCCATTCAGGGCATGCAAGTTGGCGTGGAAGAGAGAAATGAGATGGTAGTTGGATGAGAGATTTATTTATGCTGCATGCGGAAGAAAAGTGATGAAACAGGATTTGTGTTTTGAGGCTCTGCATGGCTCTGGTTGTTGGATTCCTACTCTCTCTGACACTGGGGCCATTTAGACCTCACTAGCAGTGAAACTCATCCCATTCTCCGGGACACATTTGGATGGGGCTAGATTCTCAACCATGACACATATATACATATGGGCAATAAATATTTCTATAAAGAGTTATTTAAGTCTTACCATGATAAACACCATCACAAATGGCTGAAATTAGAGAAGCTTAAATCTCAGAGTTCAATTCAGGTTCATTCAGAATTAGACTCTGGCTAAGAAATGTGAGAACAAATAAGGTGAATTTGCTTATTCTCTATTTAAAAAAACTACTATTCTTGATGTAATCCTTCAGAGAAATCTTTTTTGAGCTAATGCTTTAGTGCTTTGGTTAAAATCAAAGAGTCCCTTAAATTTTTGGCTTAGCATGGAATTCACACATGTATGATTCAGTTCAGTAGGTATTAATTTTACAACTACTATGCTTAAGGTACCTTATTAAGTGCTGTAGGTAGGCATAAAAGAACATGCAACACAGCTCCTGCCACATAGGGAAGGTAAACTTGAGCCAAAATAAACTTATTCAATAACAGATATGGTAAGTAGGTCGTTGAAGGCAGAAACAGGTCATGATGTGAAGAATTATGGAAAGAAACCATGGAGGGAGCAGTATTTTCCGTAGGGCTTGGGTGATAATTGGACTTTGAAAGTTGGCCCAAAAGGGCTGAGGAGAATGGAGGCTAGGAATACATTCACCTAGCAGAGAAAAATGTCAGGGAGTCAGAAAAAAAGTGGAGAATAAATACAGTATTTATTTGTACAATTTTACCACAAATTTCAAGTGAGTGTCTATAAATTCTGAAATGTACATATTTCTTTTCATTGGTCTGGGGTCTTGAAAAAGAGATTATTCATCCCATATGTCAGAGAGGAGCTTGCACTTGTGCAAGCGTGCTAGCGTGTGCTCTCCAGCACAAGCTGACCACAGACAGCGATGGTTAACACACGGTAGACCAGCAAGCCTCTGCTTATTAAAGAAACACTGAGTTCTCAAGCCTGCTCTGAAATGAGGTACAGCATGGAGCATAGGGGTGGGGATTCGGTTTCCTCATTACAGGGTTTGGTTTTGTTCTAATAAACTTCTTCCTGGGGTCCTGAAGATAGACGTGTGCATTGCCTTATGCTGGGCATTTGCTTGGGACTCTGATTATAAGCCTACATCAAAGGATCGCACCTTGAGCTGAGTTAGCACCTCATTAACGCTCTCCACGTATGAATCTCAGGTATTGGAAAGATCATTTTATGGATGTTCCCTACACGAGGCATAGCTTATACCTCATCCTGAGTTAAATGAGACTTTGTTTTCTTTGGAATTTTATATTGGAGAGGAGAGGAGGGAAAGAATGAGGCAAGATAATAAGTGGTATAAAAGGGTAATCCAATTTGTTTCCAATTTGCCTATTCTTTATCTAAATGAGAACATTGTTTTTAAATGTGCTGTATTGATTTTTCTTAGGCACCTTTAAAAGAGAAGAACAAAAGATTAAATGTCTAGTGGGTTGATGTCTAAATTTAAGGAATCTGCAGGTTTCGGAGCAATTGTTTTTAAGACATTACCAATTCTTTTCACTTTTCCTTTCTTGGAATACTGATTAGCCATAATGGATAAATAATGATTATGGATGGAGATTTACATAACAGATGAATCTGTTTATAAACCATGCTGAGTTTCCCAATATTCTGCCAACCTTTTTAGAAATCCACACAGACTATTTCTTGGTGTCTACTGCTCCCAAATAGCTTCTCCTAATTATAAGTATTTAAACAGAAATGAAAGTGGAAGTTTAGAACTGATGCAGTGGGCCATTCCAATAAAACTTCAATTTGGCAGGAAGACCAGTTCTATTTCCACCGCCTATGATTTTTTTCTACATTATAATCAACAAAATTTGTTCACATAAATGTCAGCAGATCCCAATTTGAGGGAGGGAGAAAAGGGTGAATTATTGATCTTCACAGATGAGATCTTTTTCAGAGGCTAATCCACTGAAATACCTATGAAAATGCAAGAGTGTAAATGAGATTTTCCCCTTATTGATTTGCTCAGTTGGTAAGAAGAGGAGGATGACGAGGGGAAGGTACAGGCCCCCACGTTCTGCTCTTTCTGAGGTTGCAAGAGAGAGAGGTTACACATTTCATTTGAGCTGACAGGAATTTGAAATGTTATAGATAGGTTTCCTAAGCTCAGCCATTATTTACTGTTTGACTATAATGTCAGTCTCTTTCTGTTTCTTCAATATTGTTTGCACTTTACCTTTGTGAAAAGGGCCTTGATTGAGCCATGCAAGGTATTTCTATCTTTCTGCAGGATCAATGAAGATGTGTTTACAGGTCCCCGGCACAGTGTACACAGCACAATAATGGATTTTAGTCTGTGTTGACTGAAAGCTCTTTTTCTTTGTTACTTGTCAATCTTGTATCTATTACTTGATTGCAACATAAAAGGCTATTTGGCCAAACACTGAAACAACAACTGTATCAGTCTAGCTGAAGTGGTTACCTGAGTCAAATACACACGGCCCTTAGCCAGACAAGTCGTAACTTGAAAGAAAGTAAGGCTTTATTTGCCTGTCCACTTAGGAACCATTTTATGATTGAACTGACCTAAATTTAATTTTTTTTCCTTTTAAAGAGGTTCTAATTAATGTGCAGTTATAATAAAAAAGGGTCTCAGTTTTACTTTAATGAGAATTATATATTATAAGAGGTCTGTTTTTTATTTCTTGAAGGAGAGAACTAAGTTCTCAGAAAGAAAAAAAGTTCCACACTCTTATCAAAGTCTCTTCTTCGCTGTAATGGGGTAATAACGGAGGCTGCTTTTTGAGCTTGAAAAGAGAATTAATGGCTCTCCCCACTTCATATATGTGTGTGAGTACTTAGCAAATGATGCTGAGATTGGAGATGAAAAATCTCTTCCTTCTGTCGTTTCAGTGGCAGACCCGTTACATTAAATCAGATATCCTTCTCTTAACCATTCAACTACAGCAGCTAAAGGTTGTGGCCCACTTCAAGCCGTCTTCAAAGATGGCTCAGGATATCTGAGTCAGTACTGGCTCCATGCCCTGGGCTCAGATTATAAATATTCCCAGAATAAAACAGTGAAATTGGCACATATGGTAAAGATGATTGGATATTGGGAAACTCTTCCAGGGAAACCATTGCCTGCATCACTTTCTTTCTTTCTTTCTTTTTTTTTTTTTTTAAAAAAGCACCTACCACTACTCATCTGGAAAATCATGGCTAAATTCTCTTTGGGAATAGATATTTCATAGCTAATTCTGTAGCACAGTACTACCTACAAAAGTAACAGGAAAAATTTTACTGCTATATGCATATATCACTCACTGTGACAGATTTTAAGGAAAGGTTTATATAAATTAAATTTCAGTAAACAGAATCGCACTTTAGGAGACAGGAAACCCACCATTAAAGAAAATTGTATTTAATCTAGTCTTAATGGGAAGAACCTCTTTTGCAACGTATATTCATCAATGAACTATTGTGTATGTGTATATTTCTGCAGAGCAGATGAAGCACAATTGAATATACAAATACTCTCTTCAAAAAATCGGTGCTGATTCTTGCACTTTGTAACTTTTAGAGTTAGATGGTACACGCATCTTGCAAAGACGCTGAGACCTAGAGCAACTGAATGATATGTTCAAAGTCGTGTAGTCATTGATAAAGCTGGCTTAACAACACTAGATGCCTCTAGATGCCTCAGCTAGTATTTGTTCTCACTTTCTGTTCACTCTGAGGAGAGAGGAAGGAGCGCCCATTAGGAGGCTGCATTGGTTGCTAGGGCCCACGAACTGGGTGGCTTGAACAGCAGAAATGTATCATCTCACTGTTCTGGAGGCTGGAAGTCTGAGGTCCAGGTAGCAGCAGGTTGGTTCCTTCTGGGGGCTGCGAGATGGAATCTGCCCCGTGCCTCCCTCCTCTTTTGGTGATTCGCTGGCAATCTTTGACATACCTTGGTGTGTAGATGCATTATTCCTGTGTGATCTGTCTCCAGTGTTTCCCCTTTTATAAAAGACACATGTCACATTAGATTAGGGCCAACCTTAATGACCTTGTTTTAACTGGATTGCCTCTGCAAATATCATATCTCCAAATCAGCCACATCTGTAGTAATGGGGATTAGGACTTCAGCCTGTGAATTTGAGGGGGACAGTATTAAACCTATAAGAGGGAATTTTAATTCCCTTTAATTTTCAGTTTAGTAAGTCTCATTATTTTAGAAGCCACTGAAGGGAGAAACATTTTTGCTGAACAAACAAATGGAAAACCCAAGGGAATGCTTCAGACCTTATTTATTTATTTATTTATTTTGTACATATAAATTAACAAAGTGAACAGGAATTAAATTGAATTTTATGAAGCGAGGGAGCAATTTTTAAGTGTCCACGAATGTTTTGTGTAGAAACAAACAGATAATTCTTATCCGTTCATTACAATGGTACACTAAGATTCTGTTTGGGGCAATATTTTATTAACTTAATCCGAGTTATCCTACCTGTTTCCTCATAATAAAATTGCAATTAAAGCAGTTTTTTATTATCAAAACATTTTACAAATCCAGTTAGCTTCTTGAAATGAGCAGGATTTAAGATTTAATAAAAAGTACTGAATTGCAAATAAATCTACCGAAATACTCTTCGGTGTCAGTGGATTCGTGTGGGTTCCCGACGTCGGGAAGAGCATGCCCACTGCAGTCTGTCTCGGCAGTCAGGATGCTGAGTGGTAGACGGCTGCACCCAGCACACACTCTCACACACGGACTCCACTCCTTGCCGAGGTTGGTCAGTGGCGAAGCCTCCTGTTGATCATCTAAACAATTCCATCTGTCACAGAACTCAACACAGGGAGGAGTGGGTCAGGGCAAGAGTAGAACAGTTATAAGGAGCAGTGGAGATTAATATAGATGTGCTTACTAATTTTATTAGTAACTGAAACTGCTTCTGCTCAGCATTAGGGTGGTATTTCTATTTTACTGGACTAATAAATCAAAGAAATATGCTCAACATACAGAAAAAAATATTGTAAATACAATTTCCAGCTACCCTTGCAAAACTTTTGAAAGCTTTTGGCTTTTTGAAGATTATGGGGGCACAGACCAGCAGCAGTCTGGGGGAACCACAGGCATCGCCCCAGGTGGGGGCCTCTCAAGCCGGCGTGAGCACCGTGCACAGGGCGCCCAATAGTGTGTGGCAACACCAGCTGCCACAGTAAAAACTGCGCATCTCCTAAGAGTGTCAGTTTTACTAGAGATCAGAAGGAGGTGTTCTGAATTTTCGAACTCTTTGAAAAGTTTTATTGCATGCACGTGAGAGCAAGAGTAGAATTCCAATGAAGGAAGCGTTTATGTAGTAAGTAAAGGACGATGCGGTGCATCGTTGGTTTGGGGCATGGGGTGCTGTTACACTGCAGAGGTGTCCTCGTGAGCAGGATGAAACACGTGGTGAAAAGAGATTGTGCTGAGGTGATTGGCTTGTGCCATTAAGGCTTTTCTGACAAAGTAACACATACTTGACTGTCAATGTGTAATTTTTCACCGGTCTTGCAGAGGTCCAAAGAGTTAAATACATATTCTCCTTGATTAGTGAAAGCTGAGTTAATCCCATTACAAAGCAATATTTAAAAACATTTTCATTACAGGCACATCACTGGCTCCTGCAAATCTCTTTATCTTCTTTCTGCAATTGCAATCCATCAATGATCAATCAATCAATCATCTTTTGGTTTATAAAAATAGTAACATGAGTAACATCTCAATCT
>PVJI01032968.1:0-11725 GCA_004026765.1 Micronycteris hirsuta
CTTCTACATCAAGGAACCTAGGGGCGGGCGCGGGCAGAGACACTGGAGTGTGTGCAGAGGATTCTATCAGTGTGGCACAAAGGAATCTGGCCAACCTGTGGAGGGTGAGTTGGAAGAGGTGAGGATGGATGATGTTGCAATAGTCAGAGCAGAAAGGCTAAGGCCTAAGTGAGACTCCTGCCCCGGTCTGGCCAAGCACCATTCCATCACCCCCTGCCATGGCCATAAAGCTTATTTTCAAGAACTCGCCCAAGTCGAAATCAGTTCGCACCACAATTTTCTTTTCTTTTTTTTTTTTTTTAAGTTCCACAAGTGGTTTCCAGGTAAACAAGTAAATCTTATCTCCTTTTTCCCCCAGGAGCCTGAGGTTAAACAGGACCAAAAAGGAGTGCCCGGGATGGGGTGCAGGAGGTGAGCAGCAGCTCCCGGGGGTGCAAGAAGCAGGGATCGAGAGGGGGTGCGCCTACCTGCAGAGGAGCCGTCTTCGTGGTCCGAGCTGTTGTGGCTGCAGTCACTGCCCCTTTCCGGCGAGCTGTGGCTGGGCGAGTCCCGCTCGGGCACCCGAAGGAGCCTCTTGCGCCGCCACGGCGGAAGGTGCTCTCGCGCCCCCCGCCTGGAGGGCTCGTCCGCGGCCGTGGGCGAGCCCCGCCCGTCCTTGGCCTCCGACTCCAGCTGCTCCAGGTCGCGGCTCCGACGCTGCTGCCGCCAGCCCCCCGGGATCAGGTGCATCCAGCGATGGGGGCTGCTCGCCCGAGCCGGCTTTTCGGCCTCATCGCGGGTCCCGAGCCGGCAGGGGGCCACGAGCAAGTGGCCTAGGACGAATTTCTCGTTCAAATCCACCATCTCGAAGTCGTGGTCACTGCTGTCACCCCCATCGTCCGCGCCCGAGGCGTCCGGCTCACCCTCCTCCGAGCCCCGCCCCGCACGGGCCCCAGAGGACGGCTCCTCTCTGGGGGCTCTGGGAACTGGGCCGTCCTGGCCGGGGGGCGCACAGTCCTCCCGGGTCCTGAAGAGGAGGCGAGGCTGCAGCAGCTGCTGGTGGATGGCTGCGGTCAAACTGCGCACGGTGCCCCCGGGGCCCGCCGCCACCGGCCAGGTCGGGAGGTCCAGGCACACGTACGGAGGAGTCTCGACCCTGGCGGCCACCTCCGGTTCAGGGCGCTCGGGTCCCGGGAGGTCTCCGCCGCAACCCGCTGCGCCCTCCTCGCGCGGTGGCGGCGCCCGCTCCGGCTCGGCCGGCGCCGGCTCCTCGGCCGAAGCGCCCGCGCTGCCGCCGCCTCCTCCCTCCAGGCGCCCGCAGCCCGGGCCCCGCTTGTCCCCGGCCAGGGCCGACTGCAGGTAGGAGACTTTAAACTTCTCCTCCGCCAGCACCTGTTGCAGCCGCCGCAGGTTCACTTTGCAGCTCTCCAGCTCCCGCTCCATGTCCAGCACCGAGTCCAGCCGCATGACTGGCGCCTCCTGCCCGGGGAACTCGGCCTGCCAGTGGCGCTCAAAGTCCTGGGGGTCCCACATGCCGGGCGCCCCTTCGGGCCTCCGCGGCCCGGCTCCTCCGCGCGGCCGGCTGGGGTCGCCCCGCTCTCTCCGGAGGCCGCGCTGGCGCAGTCGCCTGCCCTTCACTTCAGCGCCAGAAGAGAATATGAGAAAAAATAAAGTTTTTCCCCTTCCGCCCTCGTGTCTTTTTTTTTTTCCTCTCGCCCTCCTTCTGGTTTTCGCCTCCCTGACGTCAGCGTCAGCCCGCGGCGGAGGCGGGCGCCCGGGGGCCGTGGGCCCGCCCGGGGCAGGACGCGCGCAGCCTGCGGTCTGCAGCCCCTGCCGCGGGGCCGGCCGCCCGCGGGCTCGGGCGCCGGGAGAGCCGCGCCGGGGGCGGAGCCTCGGTGGCGCGGGGCCAGGCCCCGCAGGAGCGCCTCGGGGCGGCGCTGGCGGCGGGAGAGGGGGAGAGGGCCGCGGCGCGCCGGGCCTTCCGCGCTGTGCGCCCAGAGGCGCGGGCGACCCCCGGAGCTGGCCGCCGAAGGCCGGGCTTTGCACCTTCGCGGCCAGCCTGGTTGCGCAGCTTCAGCCGCAGCGCGGGCTCCCCGCACCCGAGCGCGGGACCGCGCGGCCCGGGGAGGGGGGAGCCCCCGTGAGGGAGCGCGCAGGGGCGCCTGGGCCCCCAGCCTACCTTCCGCCGTCCGGCTCTCCGCTGCCGGGCCGGCCCAGGGTCCGGGCGGCGCCTTGGACCAAGAGGAAAAGGTGGAGGGAAGGCTCTGTGGCGTGGCAGGTGTCGAAAGGAGCGGCCTCCTGACCACGGAGTTGTCCTTCGCTGGGATTTACTGAGTCCCTTGAACAAACTTGATCAAAATTACAGAGCTGTTTAATCCAAAACTGGGATAAAACTTTGTTGTTGTTGTTCTAAGTGTTCTCGCCATTGCTCCCTACAGTTTTCCCGGAAAGACATAGGCAAGGGCGACAGTCCCAGTTGGCTTTGCTTCGTGGCCCCTGTGACTACAAAGCGGGGGGTGCTCCCCGGTCACCGAGGAAACCAGGCCTGCAGGGCCTAGACACCCGGGCGTCTGAGAGGCCCCCGCTCCTCTCTGTGGCCTGAACTGTCCCCGGGAGGTAAAGAGGGGAGAAGCTTGGGACGAGAGCCCGCATTGGCACTTGGGGTGGGGTGGCTAGGGACTCCCGCCTCGCCCTCCCCTCCACCCCTAGCCAGGTCTCCCCACACTTTCCGAGTGTCTCCCCGCTGTCCCCGTAGAGAGATACCCTGATAATTTGTCTCGTGCTTGCCGAAAGGCGGGACCTTAACGGTGATGCACATTTCCTTCATTTTAAGAATGAGGAAACTGATCCTCTGCGACAGCAATTTCCAATCCGTGTGCCACCGCAAACCCGTGAGCGGCAAGAATTTTTAAAACAGGCGATGCCGGACTAGTCAGGGGCACCGCCCTCTTCTCCCTTAGATTGTCAAATTTTAAAAAATGACAACGGCCAACACAACAATAGCTGTGCTCTGTAAATGAATCAAAATTATACCTATTTTTTGGTCAGGTCGGCAAAAAAATATGTTTTTGGTGTGCCACATAATTTTAGTAATTAGCTTATGTGTGCCATGAGATGGAAAAGTTTGGAAATCGCTGCTCTGAGAGACTGAGTAGCTGGACAGCTGGAAATTCTTCCTGTCCCCAAAGCCCCGTGGGGACTGGGGCTAAAGGCGGAGACTTTCTCTCTCCGGCCCCTGCCGGTGGCCTCTCCCCTGAACCACCTGAACAGACTCTCCTGCCCCCCCCCCCCCCCCCCCCCCCCCCCCCCCCGTGCTTTTCAACCCCTTTCAATCTATCCCTCAAAACTTGGCGTTGGGAAGATAAGAGAGAGTGGAAGGGAGAGAGAGATTTGTTGTTGCACTCATGTATGCGTTCATTGGTTGATCCTGTATGTCCCCTGACCTGGGGCTGAACCCGCAGCCTTGGGGTACTGGGTGGGCGATGTTCTAGCCGCCTGAGCTGCCCAGCCAGGACTACCAGGACGGTAATTCTTAACCACAGATGAGACAGTGCCAAGCTTCTGCTCAGAACCCTTCCGCGGCTCCTCATCGTGGAGTCCAGACTCCTCTGCGTGACACAGGAGGTCCTCCCACACTTGGTCTCTGCCTTTGTCCTGTGCATTAGCCATACCAACTCTGCTGCACCCAAAGGTGTCTCCCTCTTCACAGGTGCCTCTTCCTCTTCCTTGGAACTCCTGTCGATACACATGGGCACCGATCCCTGCTGCCCGGGGACCCCAATCCTCCTCTAACGCCCAGCGAAAGGATCCCCACCTCAGGGAAGCTGTTTCTGGCCTCTCCCCTGCCGTGTGTCACCACTACATCTTGGACACGTCTTTATCGTCACCCTTGTTCCACTTCGTTACTATTATTAGTGGTGTCTTTTGTTTCCCCTGCTTTCAGAACCCTTCAGGGGCAGGGATTGTGTCTTTTCTACTTTCATATTCCTGCTGCTTCTTGCAGAGTGAGAGAGATGACCGGGCGTTGTCGAATGGAGGTGAATGAACGAACGGACAGCAGGCAGATGAAGGAATACCCACGTTTTCCGTTCCTGTCTGGCGCCTCCATTTGTGAATCCCTCCTGACCAGGAGCAAACGTACCTCCCACAGTGGCTTCCCAACTCCGGAATTTCCTTCCTTGACAAAGTCTGTGTTTACTCATTTTCCCAATACCCCTTCTTCCTCTAAATTAAAAAAAAAAAAAATTTTTTTTGGTGTGCCACTGGCGTGACTCATCACAGTGCTTGTCTTTGTCCCCAGCTGCTACAGGGGAATGGATGTGTTTTAAAATAGTTAATAGAGTCTGTGTGATTTCTCCATTCTTTACCTAGTTCCTCCCACTTTAGCTTCATATTTTTAAAAATGATTTTATTTATTTTTAGAGAGAGGGAGAAAGGAAGGAAGAGAAACATCAATGTGCAAGAGAAATATCGATCGGCTTGGCTTCATATTTTGACGAGACTGTCCCTTCCTCCCCAGAGGCCACCATAGTCTCCTTTGTCCGCTGAGAAGGACCGAGGCGACCCCAGCGCCTACAGTCGCCAGCGCAGCAGTGTTTTATCAAATGATGTCCACAAGCGTCTTGGCCACTGTTAAGATTTCAGAATGAGAATGGTAGCGTAGTAGGGAGGGATGACCCCAGTCAATGGCATATTGATTGGAAGATGTTTCAATATATATATTTAAATGCACAATGAAAAAAAAAAAAAAAACTCTGTTACTATAAGCATCAATTTCTGAATTTGTAGGTTCCCTGGGAGGTTAGTTTCAACTCTGTCCTTTAATTAAAGCGGCAGTATGATTCCCTTTTGGTCTAAGAAAGTTGTTACCAATACCACTAATTTTTTCCACGAGGACCCATAGAGCTGGAAATGCCAGTATATATCTTCTGTAAGCAGATCCCAGGAGCAGCCTTCGTTGCTCCAGCTGGTGGGTAGCTCGGCTTTATTACTTGGCTTTGGGTCATCATGGGGGCAGGGGGAGAGTGGCTGACATTTATTGAGTCCCCACTTCTAGTTGCCATCTATCTTTGATCTCATCTAATTCCTCACAGCAACCCTGTAAAGAAGACATTATTGTGGCCACTTCAGAGGGAGAGAGAATTGGAAGATCAGAGAGGTTAAAGGTCATACAGCCAATCTGCTAGATTCTAAAGTCCAGTAACTTTGCAAGGATTTGGCCCGGGCACGTCTTCATTAGTGTTCACTTATTCAATAAATACTTGTTGAGTACCTACTAGGTGCCAAAATCTGGCAAATAAAGTTTCAACTTTGTAATCTGGCATCTCAGACGCTTCACAATGGATCCCCTGACCCCAGCCTACTTTTCCAAGCCCATTTCCTGAATTTCTTCTACTCGCTGAACCCATTCAGCCCCTAATCTGAGTCACCTTCTGAGCAGATGCCTCCTGTCCCCTGCCACCTCCCTTTGGCCCATCTCAGATTTCTCCTGCAGCTGCAGCGGACAGTTCCCAGGGGCTGTTAGTGTCTCACATCAAGCATGCACCCCTACTATTCTCTACAGCCCTAGGGCTTTTCTCAAAGTCACAAAGCTCTCAAGGGTATCCTGGATGGAAGCTTCTATGGGGGAAGTTATTCCCAGGGGCATTTCATGGCCAGTGGGATCGGGAGCTGGTTAATAAGTGCCTCGGGCGCGTGCCTTCCAAAGGCATTTCTGAGGCGTACTCTGCTCAGTGGTCTCCAACAGGAACCGGTCCAGTCGTTCACAGTGGGAAACCATCCGGAGTGAGCTCTCTATGGGCTTTCCCTCCTTCCCTGTCTCCCTCACTCCTGCTCCCAGGATAATCTCCCAACTAAAATACATGCACCAGGTCCTGGGTCAGTTCCTGCGTTCCCCCTCTGGCTCCCTCACCGGGACACCCTCCACCTCTCCATGGCCTCTCTGATGCAGACACACAAGTGCTTCACCATTCCCTGTTCCTCCTCGGTCTTCCTTTGCCACTCTGCTTCCTACTTTACCTGGAGAGATCCCTTTCTTGGCTGTGCCAGGTGGCTGGTTAGGTGGAGCGTTGCCCCAGTACACCAGAAGGTGGTGGGTTTGATTCCTAGTCAGGGTTGCAGGTTCAATCCCCGGTTGGGGTGCATGCCCTGGTCTGAGCGTGTAGTGGACGCAAGGTGGCCAGTCCATGTTTCATCGATGTTTCTCTGTCTGTCTCTCTCTCTCCCCCTCCCTCCCTTCTTCTCACTCTAAAATCAATGAACATATTCTTGAGTGAGGATTAAAAAAAGAGAGAGATCCTTTTTTTGTCTGTAGAAGCCCAGCTTACCTGTGAGTTTCTCTTGGAAGCCTTCTCTTCCCCAGGTCCAGACAGACATGCTTCTCTGCAGAGGGATTTATTTGCTTTGGTTCCAGCACGGGTCCTAAAACACTGTAAGTAATTCTGCAGCTTTCTGAGGAAAGGCTGGTTCTGGCCAGCTGGCATCTCTTATTCCCCCAACTGCCCCAGCTCCTAACACGGTGCTCAACAGCATCTGTTACAGGTCTGTTGAGTGAATAAATGAATGATGAATGAATGATTAGTACTCCACCTGGACTCTTTACTCCTTAACTTCATGATACCTTTTTTTCCTTTTTTGTTTTTAAATCCTCACCTGAGGATAATGCTTATTATGTTTATTATTGACTTTATTTATTTTTAGACAGAAGGGAAGGGAGGGAGAAAGAGAGGGAGAGAAACATCAATGTGTGGTTGCCTCCCACATGGACCCCACTGGGGACCTGGCCCGCAACCCAGGCATGTGCCCTGACTGGGAATCGAACCGGTGACCCCTGTGGTTCACAGCCCGCGCTCAATCCACTGAACCACACCAGCCAGGGCTTATTATTGACTTTAGAGAGAGAGGAAGGGTGGGGGGAGAGAGAGAGATCAATATGAGAGAGAAACATCAATCAGTTGCTTCCTGTACATACCTGAGCCAAAGATCAAACCTGCAGCCTAGACATGTGCCCTGACCGGGAATCAAACACACAACCTTTTGGTGTATGGGAAGACTCTCCAATCAACTGAGTCACTGGCCAGGGCAACTTCATGCCATCTTAAAGCAGGACCACCTTTACCCAAAGGAAGAGTGAGACCATACGTCTGAGGTCATGCTGCCAGGAGATCTGCTTAAAAAAAAAATTGCTTTGGATGCTCAAGCAACCTGTATGGAAATCGAAAAATTGACTATCCGTCATTCACACTTCAGTGTGAACTGCCATCTCCCTGCTTCTTCAAGGTTATCTGAGGCTAGTGTGGAAGGGCTGGGAGTTTGGACCAGAGCAGAGAATGGACACAGTGCAGACAGGAGCAGGGTAACCTGGAAAGCACTGGGCAAGCGTGGGACCTGCAATTTTGAGTGCGGAAGGTATGAACATGATAAAAAAGAAGGCCCCTCCCTTTGAGTACCGTTTCCACTAGGCTTGCTTCCTCGAATGCATGTTCTCCTGACTACAGATTAGAATGACCTGGAGTTATTAAGACTATCCAGTCTTGGACTCCCTCCAATACCAATTCATTCAGAATTTCAGGAATGGGACCTCAAAGCAGTATTAATTAACTTTTGGCTTTATTGAGACATAATACAATGCATTCATTTATTTGAATATGCAGCTTGGTAAATGTTGACAGTTGCAAACAGGCGTGTGATCTCCACAATAGACAAGCTTTGGAACGGCCTGTTGCCCTGAACAGTTCCCTCCCACCGTTTCGCAGTCAGTCCCTCTTCCTGACTCCTGGTCCCCAGCAACCAGCATTTTCTTTAATTTCTGCCATTATAGTTTGTCTTTTCTAGAATGTTATATGAACGAGTACAGTCTTTGGTGTTGGAATGAGTGCTGAAACTTAACATAACGTTTTTGAGTTTCACCTATATCACAGGCAGCAAACACAAGGCACCCAGGCCAAACCCGGCCCTCTGCCTTGTTTTACCCGGCCGGCACCTTGTTTCTACCCGGTGGCAGTGCCGAGCTTTCACCTGTTAAGGACTAGTCACACTTATACAGTCCTAAAGTCACATTCGACCCTTTGAAGGCAGCTGCGAGACTGATGTGGCCCCCGGTGAAAAGGAGTTTGGCTCCCCTGACCTATGTCATGCACATTTATATTTTCTCCCTTCCCTCCTCCTCCAGAGTCAAGAAGACGCGTTTCAATGTACTTTATCACATGCAGCCCTTGTCACAGTGTTGTGGCAGAAGTATTACCACCAATTGACAGACACGTAAGTTATAGTGTGATGAGCTTGAGTTGTAAAGGTAACAGAGTTCATTTTTATTGCTGAGTAGTATTCCATGCTATGAATATGTCCCTATTTGTTCACCCATGCTCAAGTTGATGGACATTTGGGTCTTAGTGTGGACAGAAGTTTTCATTTTTGTCAAAAACGTCACAGGAATGGGATTGTTAGGTTGGATGACAACTGTATGTTTAACTTTATAAGATACTGCTACACAATGTTTTCCTAAGTGGCTGGACCATTTTCCATCACCACCAGCAGTGTATGAGAGTTCCATGCTCCACATCCTCAGCAACACTTGGAGTTGTCGGCCCTTTCAGTTTAGCCATTTTATAGAGTGAGTAATGGTATCTCGGTAAGGTTTTAATTTGCATTTCCCTGATGACTAGTGACATATACCGACTTTTCATGTGCTTATGGGTCATTTATGCATCTTTTTTGTGAAGTGTCTGCACAAATCTTTAGTTCATTTTTTTATTGGATTTTTTCCTTATAGTTGAGTTCTAATAGTTCTTTATATTCTTCATTCAAACTTTCTGTCAGATACATGTTTTGCAAGTAATTATCTCCTAGTCTGTGGTTTGTCTTTGCATTTTCTTATCTATGACTTTTAAACAGTAAATGTTTTTGGTTTTATTTTATTTTTTTACTCTTTCTCTCACCGTAAATGTTTTTTAAAACTTTTGCTGAAGTACATTGATTTTTTAATAGTTTCTACTTTCTGTGTTTTATTTATCTTTGCCTAACCAAATATAACAAAGATTTCTATTTTTTTCTAGAAGTTTAATAGGTTTAGTTTCAATCTGTATTCCACTTTTAGTTAATTTTGGAATGTGAATAGGGTAAAGGCAGGGTTTTGTTTTTTTTCCACGAGGTATCCAGTTGTCAAAGCACCGTTTAGCAAGGACACCTTATTCTCCACCGAAATACTGCGGCAACTTTGTAAAATCAGCCGACCATGTAAGCGTGGATCCATATGCAAACCCTGTCTGGTTCCATTGACGTGTGCTTCTGCACTCATGGCAATACCACCCATGTAGTACGTTTTAAATCAGGCTGTAAACGTCCTCCAACAGTCCTTTTTAAAAAGTTGTTTTGGCCTTGGCTGGTGTGGTTCAGTGGATTGAGCACCGGCCTGTGAACTGAAAGGTCGCTGGTTCGATTCCCAGTCAGGGTGTTACAGAATGGACCCATTGGAGTGGGACAAGATACTATTACCCAATGGACACCCCCCTCTCCCGGGGTCCCTCTGTACTAGGTTCGCCTTGCCTGCCACCCTTAAGAATTGTGGCTCTCAATGCCAGAGTTTGGTGAAAAGGAAAACAACAAAACTATTCAAAAGTTATACAGGTTTAGAGTAATGGCAGAATGTTGCTGTTAAAATCTCAAAGTCCCTTCAAACACCCACAAACACACACAGTCCCTCCTTCTCCCCTTCGCCCAGTCAGGCCAGTACACAGTACCGTATCTCCGGAAAAAACAGAAGTCCGTGGCTCGGGTAGCTCCTGGTTCTTCCCAGTAATCCGTGCTGGGCTGGCAGGCCTTCCGTGGCTCCCAGCACCATCAGCTGTGTCCCGTGATCTCCAGTTCTCAATCCATAGCCACATGGCACCTTCTCATGGCCCCCCAGCAAGAGTCCTTTCACCCCTTTCCTTCTCTGCAAGGTCTTGCATTGTCCCTGTCCCTAGTCCTGCATTGTCTCTCCTGCTTCCTAAGCTGCCTGGTAAAGGGAACCCCAAAACTGCGTGGTTAACCCCCAAAACTGCATGGTTAGAACCTTGCAAAACAGCATGGTTCCCACCCGCATGGCTGATGTGCCTGAGTTTAAATCCTGGCTCGAGTCTTCCTCTGCAACCCCGTTTCTGACTCCTCCCACAATCAGCTACGCCCGCTAGCACTCCCGGACTTCTCCAGCCTTTCTGGGCTGCCACAGTTAGTCGCAGCGGGTATGGCCCCAGGGTGTGGAATGAACCTGTTACAGAGCAAAAGGGCCAACGGGTCACCCAACGATTTCCCCAACCCCGCTCTAGGTCTGTTTTGCACGCCGCCAATGGAAAGATGTCTCTCAATACCAGAGACTTGTGAAAAGGAAAAGAATTATTTATTTACAAGTTATACAGGCTTGGAATAATGACTTAAGGTCTCCTTTAAAATACTAAAGTTCTCTAGAATACCCACAAACACTCACAGTCCTTCCTTCCCCCCCTGCCCAGTCCAGGGTACCGTATCTCAGGGAAAGAAGTAGAAGTCCGTGATTCAGGCAGCCCCTGGGTTCCAACACCATCCGCTGTGTCGCCACTGCGATCTCTGATTAATCCAAAAGCATGTTACTCCAAAACCATGCGGCACCTTCTCATGGCCCACCAGCAAAAGTTCTTTCACTCCTTTTCTTCCGGTCAAAGTCTCTCCTTCCTAGGCCACGTGGCAAAGGAAGGCACCCAAAGCCACGTGGTCCTGCCTGTGTCTCTCAGGCTGAGGGGTCCCCACTCCTCAGCCACGTGATCCAAGAGAGCAATATGGCTGCTGTGCCTGGGTTTAAATCCCCTGCGCCGATCTCCCTTTGCAGCTCCACCTCCGACTCCCGCTACAATCGGCTACGCTTGCCAGCACTTCATATTCCTCCAGTTTTTCTGGGCTGCCATGTTAGCTGTGGGCAGGGGTGACCCCATGGCCCAGAGCCAACCATCTCCAAGTTTTCACACCGGCGCTGTGTCTAGGGGGAGTTGCCTCTCAGCTACATCCTGGGTGGAAATCTCCTCCAACCCCCTGGCTCAAAGCATGGCCACAGCTATTTAACATATCTATCAACCAGTTAAAGGTTATAGATATGTTAAATGACATGCCAGAGGCTAGCTGCAAAGCTGCTGCCATACCCAAAGCTCTGAATGCTGCTCCAGGAGTCCCATCCCCCACCCAGTTCAGACCTGTGGGGGTGAGGACATTCTATATACATATTTCTAATATTTCCTGGATACCTTGAGTTCTAGATCCTACTACAAATCCTTGTTTGGGCCCATTTCTTGGCTGCACCCTGTAACAAACCCTTTCCAAACTCTCCTGCAGACCCTGTAAGGGTAGCTGCCTCACAGTTAGTCATGGATCCAAGTCACTCCCACCTCCCTGGCTCAAAGCAGGGCCACAGCTATTTAACATATCTATGAAGCTAGCCAGCTGTTACAGATATGCAAAATAACTGTTTTTGCATATCAGGTATGAAGCTGGCCAACTGTTGATATGCAAAATAAGTCTCAATGGCCCTGCTCCCTGTGTCCCATCCCCCAGTTCAGGCTTGTTGGGGGTGAGGATATCCTATATTTTCATATTTCCTGGACACCCCAAGTTCTGGACCCCATTACCAATCCCTCTTTGGGGGGGCCCTGGCTGCACCCTGTTACAAGGGCACATGCCTGGGTTGCAGGCTGGGTTCTTGGCTGGGGGTGTGTGAGGCAGCCAATGGATGTTCTCTCCCTCT
>PVJI01032969.1:0-11699 GCA_004026765.1 Micronycteris hirsuta
GGGACCTGGCCTGCAACCCAGGTATGTGCCCTGACTGGGAATCGAACCGGGGCTGTCTGGTTCCCAGCCCACGCTCAATCCACTGAGCTACACCAGCTAGGGCCCTAATGACATATCTTATCTCTTAAATAAAATCCACATAAATGTTTAAATGCAAAATACGACTCTCTTTGAAAGTTCAGGGTGACATTTTACAGTTCCCCTGATTCTGTGGCAGTGTCTTGGCAAATTCTTTACCTTCCATTGGTGTCCCATACCCAAATGTGATAAGGAGGTAACAAGGAAAAAACAACTTCAACTTTTATATCAACTTTTATAATGACTTCTTTCAAGTACCAGAAACTTGATTTTATGGTCTTCTTATTTCCAATGACAAATCTGTTTTCACATGATGAGTACACTTACGGAGGTATATCTAAGAGGATCCAGTGTCGCAAATTCTGGCCAGCAAGATTCGCATGCCATGGCAGGTCACGTGAATAAACTCACACGTAATACACCAGACTAGAAATTACAGGACCATGAGACCCTCCATTATCATCTGGGAGAGGCCAAGAGCTATGCCTCAATAGACTTTTATTGTCATTTCTTGGGCACATTACATCAGAATGGTCTTCATTAACTATGCATGGACTGTAGATTTACATTAGGTGGTAGACGCCCAAGATGGCACATCAAGAGGATAGATATGCAAATGGAAAGACAATAGATTTGGGCTGAACTTGAAGGGATTGTCGACACTGGTCTGAGGAAGCTAGGCGTGCATTAGCATAAGTTCTTTTGATTCAGGGAGAGAGAGGTTTTAGCATGAGCAAGTTTTAACTCTAGGAAATATGCCATCCTGATTTACCCACAGGAAATTCCGCTGTCACACACGTGGGTCCTGCTTGCCGTCCCATGTTCCACAGGAGTGTTTTTCTCCCTTAGACGTTAAACATTAGAGCTACAATTCCCACGGTGGGATGCATGAATTCCCTTTAATCCAGGAATTTTTTTTTTTAACACTCAGGAAGAGGTAGTCTCATAATGATGCTACTTCAAAACTCTTGGCAAATTGGTAGGGTTTGGTTTTATTTTGCTCTGCCATGTTGGAGAGGGCAGGCGTGGTAGGGGCAGACATGTCACTAGAGAGATATAAATCTTATGCAGTAAGGACAAAAATGGAAAGAAATGAGAAATATAAAAAATATAAAAAGTTTTATGGAGCTTAGAGTAGTAGAAAGATTGGAGGCAGATTCCCACTGTTCTTACCCAAAAGTCATGAGAAGACGATTCTCAAACTGGTTTTTGCCTTTGGTCAGTTTCCAGGGTTCTAGAGGTTTTTTTTTTTTTTAACTTTTTTTTTTAAAGGTTTTATTTATTTATTTTCAGAGAGAGGGGAAGGGAGGGAGAAAGACAGGGAGAGAAACAGCAATGTATGGTTGCCTCTCACATGGCCCTCACGGGGACCTGGCCCGCAACCCAGGCATGTGCCCCGACTGGGAATCGAACCGGGACCGTCTGGTTCCCAGCCCACGCTCAATCCACTGAGCTACACCAGCCGGGCGGGTTCTAGAGGTTTTTAAGTACTATATTTGGCTTACAGTTTCTTTTGCCAACCTGCTTACTCCATCATGCCACAGTAGTGTTAGCACCCATTTGTTATCTTGCCTAACTCAATTACTACTATGATTACTGAACAGTGACTTTTAAATCTATAATTTATATTTTGTTTATTTGTTGAAATTCTACAGTAAAGGAGAGATTTTCCTTCTTCTCCGTTACTTAGAAATTCATTTATTCAATATGAATACAGGAGTTTTATTTTATTGAAGGGTTATAGTCTATTATTATTATTATTAACATTGGTGAACAAATTGTCTCACATTTAACCAGTAGGAGCCTCTTCACGGTAGCTTCTAAGTCCATTAGACACATTTTCATTAGTCTTTGAGTACTTCTTACATTTATCTCACAATTAGGTACAGCCTTCTGGTCGAATAGCAGAGTAGGTAAACTCTGTGAGGAGGAGTAGGTCACCTCCTCACATACTCAAATCAAAATTACAACTAAATTAGAGAACAACTGTCATTGAGAACCTCCTGAATACTAACTGAACAGAATTCCTATAAGTATGGCTATAAAGCAGAAGCTATGCTGAAACTGGTAGGAGTATCAGAGGCATGTAATTGGCATCCCACACTCACATGGAGGCAATTAAGAATCAGGATGGACACCTAACTTGCAGAGATTTCCCTGAGATGCCCTAGACCCATACTGAACTCTCCAGCCTGGGGCATCAATGTTAGGAAAATTAAGTCCCCATAACATCTGCCTGTGAAAACCAGAAAGGATTGCATCTGAGAAAGACGAGGTACTTACACTGCTGTTCCCATTACTTTAGAAGAAAGTTTCTGAAACATAGTTTAAGTTGTCCAACTAACACATAGAACAACTAAAAATGCCCCAAGTGGTACAAGTCGCTCTCTCTATTTGATTCACTTGGTTTGGTGTGGCCATACTTTACTCAAAGGAAAAACATATTGAAACATGATTTTTGGCTTAATATGATGAAAAGTGCATCATGGAAAATGGGCAGATTTGTATAATAAACTGAATTGTAAAGCAGCTATAACAACACAGGCAAGTAATAAAATGGTTCACGTCTACGACAAAGACATTGCATGTATTTGAGAGACGCAGACAGGACAGGAAGAGCAAGAAACGGTAGGTCTTGGTAAACAAATGTATCAGGTGAAGGTAAGGGAGAATTGCGTGTCAATGTGGGAAAGAGAGGAAAATTATTTTAACTTAGTAATAGAAGAGCAATATTCAGGGGGTCATGAAGCTTAAGACAGAATAAGAAAATCTGTAGAAAGTTATTCCCCATACACTTATTCATTAAGCCATATTCCAGTGTAGAATGGGGGAAAAGCACGGCACTTACATAAGAAAATTATGAACTTTGAACAAAACATTTTAGAACATTTAGTAATTTTGCTGTAAAACCATTTGGGGTGGAGAGAGGGAAGGGTTCCACTGTGGTCCTGGATTCAGTACCTGTCTATTCTGATAAAAACCATGAGCATCTCTTTATCTATAGGTGTGACTCCACATGTAGCCCTAGGAAAAGATACAGCACAGGTCACTCTTTGGACTTTGCCTGGACAACAAAAGTATGTTTGGGATTTTAACTCACTAAAAGAAATTGAATGAAAGAGGATAGAAGTTCAACAACAACAAAAACATGCTCATTACACAGTACTTTTCTGAGACTATCAAAGAATTTATTATCAATTTTATTTCAGTACAAGCAGTTAAGGAGGGCCTCAGAAGCCCTCTTCTGTCTGAGACACAATGTCACAGGGCATCTCTTGTAGGTTCAGCCACTCTTAAAAAAACGTTACTAGGCAGACTTTCTGAGTTCTCTCTCCAACCACCTTCACGATAACTGAGTGCTCTTCTCTCATAACAAGTTCCTCTCCTATCAGAGCTCCTTCCCTGAGGAACTGAAGAAGACAGCCTTAAACAGAAAGAACACTTCTTGGCTATAGCTTAATGCAGCAAAATGACAGAACTCTGTTTAGGCAGAAACAATTTCGAGAGACTCAGATTGCAAATACTTCAGAACACCATCAAAATCTCAGAACATTTATATCAGGATGGAACCGTGGTCTGGTCCATACTTATCATAGGAAATTATTGCCAGACAACAGATTTCTGCAGAACTATTTCCCTGTCTGCATAAGCAGCAAGGACATGAGGATGAAGATGGGAACATTTCACTTCACAAGATATGAATGTATTCACAAGAATGGAAAGTTGGAAAAGACAGCTCCAGATCCCTCACTTTCAAATGACAGATGGCATCTTTACATGGCCCTGTCCTGATCTGTCAAATTCCCAATGTGGATAATCCCAGCCTTATGAGTTTATTCCCAAATAGGTAAGGTAACATTCTCCAAGAATAAAAAGAATCAAAAACCACACAACTTGCATTTTACACACACAGCTAAGAGGAAAAGAGAGTTTTCTAATCTGTAATTGGAATGATTAGAGCTTATATTTCCTGTGTTTCCTCCCACCTCTAAGTTTCTATGAGTCTATAAGAAAATTTGCAATAGTTCTCACATTTGACATATAACTGACTGAAAGTATATATTTATCAGGAAAATCTTAAATTAATAATATCAACAGTCACCATCAGTCCAATACATCACAAATGCACCAATATTTTACCATCTAAACTCATTCCCACAATTCACCACACTTAGAGTTACCACACAAAAAAAATCATGTCACTCCAAGAAACTAACATTGGGATTTAGGAAATATGCTCATGGTAGCACCACATGTGTGCATCAGTGACTGAGGAGAGAGAAGGAAGAGCAAATAACCAAAGAACCTGAGATTTACCCAGCCTCTGGGAGGATGCAGAGAAATGACAGAAATGCCTTGAAAAGGACAAAAGTGATGTGTGACAGAGATTGGAGCCCACTCAGATTCTGAGCTCTCAGTGAAGATCCATTTTCTTGGCCACTTACATGAGGCCCTGGATGATAAGCCTGTGTCTCTTTTCCCCTCCATGAAGGAAGTATCCCTCTCACTGTTGCAGTAGGGAAAATTTCACACAAGCCACCCACATGACCCCTTTGAAATCATCACTTGGTATATTGTTGTTGTGACTTTGGTCTCTAAGAGCAAACAACGGTCTCAAAAGCAGTAGCAGAGGTGAAATACGGCATGAATTAGGGAAGTGAAGACATTCATGCAAATAAATGGGAATTACAGTGACTTCATGTGAAATTTGTAGCAATTCACTTAACTTTTCCAAATAATTAATTATTCTTTTTTTTTAAGATTTTATTTATTTATTTTTAGAAAGAGGGGAAGGGAGGGAGACAGAGAGGGAGAGAAACAACAATGTATGGTTGCCTCTCACATGGCCCTCACTGGGGACCCGGCCCACAACCCAGGCATATGCCCCAACTGGGAATCGAACCGGGACCCTTTGGTTCGAAGCCCTCGCTCAATCCACTGAGCTACACCAGCCAGGGCTAATTATTCTTATTTAAAATTACATATTTTTTATTTTTCTAATGACAGTGTTGGGCTGGACATTGTGTTTCTTTGTGATTAAAACCACCACATGCTTTGGCTATCTCGGAGATGTGAGAAATGCAAATACATAGTGTCATCATTCTTCCCTTAAATTAGTAAACCAAGAAATTCTCAAATCTAAATATTTATTCTGCCAAAAATTTATTTTCCCTCTGTTTTACCTACCTCAAAGCAACACAATAACTTTATACAGACCAGGCATTTCCATTTTGTGTGGGAAACCTGGTCAGTGTAACTGTAGAACAATGTTCAATTAACATTCTTACGGAGACAGTGATATGGTGAATACAGACAGCCCAAGAGCCTGGTGTGTTCTCTCCCTGTAGTGTTGTAAGAGGTCATAGAACAGCACAAAGGAGTGAATATCTGACCTTACCTGGAGAGTTTGCCTCATATACACAGTCTATAACACTTACAATCAACAGATAGAATTTTCACCAAGAAATTTGACTTTCAGTTTTTCTCTGAAGTTTTCATCTCTACACATGCTAACATCCTTCTGTCCTTACCCTTATTTCAAAATCAAACTTATAACGTCTACTTATAAAAGTTTCAGAACCAAATTT
The DNA here is from genome assembly GCA_004026765.1 of Micronycteris hirsuta. Classification (NCBI taxonomy): domain Eukaryota; kingdom Metazoa; phylum Chordata; class Mammalia; order Chiroptera; family Phyllostomidae; genus Micronycteris; species Micronycteris hirsuta. The sequence goes on from PVJI01032969.1 coordinate 5,667, forward strand.
TCTTTCACTGTGTGGTGTGTAATATAGAAACTTCATCACTGATTTCATTAAAAGGAACTTTTAACAGGAGGAATAACATCAAGGAAATAGACAAAAAGAGAGAAACGTTCCCAAACACAGAAGCTAATAAAAGCTCAGCACAGAAACTCAGCCTGATAAATGTTCTACGTAAAGAGGAGGCTGGGAGGTCTTACTGAGGCTTGGCTGAGAGGAAGAGGAGGTCATGTGCAGAACATGAAGCGGCTGTCTCACTGAGACCAGCTGCGTGCATGACGTCTCAAACCATCCAGTGTGTTGGCTCCGGAACTGACTAGAGCTACCAGCTTATGAGCAGAGAAACCAAGAGATGAAGGGCAAAGAATACTCTCACTTGGCCTTCCCAGTTGGTCCTTCTTTGTAGTATTGTCATCTTTATCCTTACACATAACATAATGTAGAGAATATCTGTATCAGAGCAAGACTAATACAAAATTCCTGGGTTAGAGACAATAGCTGGAAACTCTTACAGTCCCTCAGATTCTACAGGCTCTTGCATAGCCTCAGCTCAGTCAAGGCCCCAAATACTTCTTCATGCTCCATAGGTAAGGAATAGACTTCCTAGCCCATTCCTGGATTCTGTCATTCAGTTATTCTATCATATATGAAACAATGACTTTCAAGAACTCTTAGCCCAGGGTAATTGAAAGGCCTTAACATCCAAAGAAAATGAATTATTTTCCTAGATCATGTACTAAGGAGCATATTTTCAAGTACACTACATTTCAGTAGACCCCTTACCCCTCTTGCATGTATACATATCCTACAGTCCACACTGAGACTTACATTTCTTTATGTGTTTATCAACCTCACTAAAGAAGGGGAGGAATGAGAAGACAATAAAAAAGGTGGTCATTGCAAGTAGAATGTATAGCCAAAACACCACATTTAGGAGTAAACAGGTATCTGACTCAAACTTACACGTGAACATGAAAATAAGGATAAAAGAATTCTCTGTTCAAGCTCTGCTACCTCCTAAGTGATCAGGATGATAGAGTCGCAGTTTCAGAAACAGTGGAAGTGATGAATGTCTCAGTGGGGGATTAACCAAGCCTTTTCCTATATATACCACATAGGAAACAGTGAGTAAAATCAGATAACTTAACTTCTACAAAACCGTCAATGGCCCCCAATTGCTAGCATATCTAAACTTGACCAGGAAGAAGAAAGACTCATACTCAAATATTCAGAATAAGTGTTCCTGCACTGGAATCACACCTACATACAAAGGAAACAGCCTGTTTCCTCGGACTCCTCAGCTTTATTTATTTATTTTTTAAATTACGTTATTGTTGCTCAATTACAGTTGACTGCATTTTCTCCTCTCCCCTCCCCCCATCCCATCCAAACCCACCTCCCTCCCTTGCTTCCACCCTCCCCCTTGGTTTTGTCTACGTGTCCTCCATAGTGGTTCCGGAAAACCCTTCTCCCCATAGTCCCCTCCCCCCTCCCCTCTGGCTATTGTTAGATTGTTCTTAATTTCAATGTCTCTGGTTATATTTTGCTTGCTTTTTTCTTTTGTTGATTATTTTCCAGTTAAAGGTGAGATCATACGGTATTTGTTCCTTACTACATGACTTATTTTGCTTAGCGTAATGCTCTCCAGACTCCTCAACTTTAGAGCCAGCTTTATTTGGAGATGAAGACACCTAAGTTGAAGGGTAAAGAAAAGTCAAATGTTCCTGAAGAGAAAGCCCAGATCATTCCCTAGAAGGTCCAGAATTCTCTGTCTTGGTGTGTTTATTCATGTCAGGCACATATGTGTCCCATTGACTGTGTATCCCAGTTGATGTATCAGAGGAGGGAATGGTTTATTTTCTGAGACAGAAGCGATGCTGTCCTCTGAACTAAACAATACCAAGCACCGGGATTGCTCTTACTATTGCCAGAATGTGCTCCCTGGGTCTTCAGCAGGTCCTGTGGTGGAAACACTGGAGAAAGAGCCAAGGGATCAGGTCATAGCATATTCAGTACCGGAACACAGCCCTGTTCACAAATGGAATTCCCTTTGAAGCAATATCTCCGCATTCCTAACCTACCACACAAACCCATTGGACATGTTTCAAAGGAGCACCTGACAGCAGAAGTTGTGTAATGCCTCAAGTCATGTTCCCCAGGGATGCCCAGCCCACTGCCACAGAGAATACTCTGTCCCACCACCACTCCCTAGTGTGCAAAATGATCCCAGTTCCTCGTCTGAACTCAGCCTTCTCTAAGGCGACCAGTGCAGACCCAATAGCAAGATGCTAATGTGTATTCATAGCCTTTGCCAGCTCCCAAAACTCATTGCGTGTCATCTCCAGGAGCCTTTATGCCTACTCTGTCTGCTGTGAGAGAGTGTTTCCCCTCAGGGCCCACAAGCTCCCCATTTCTCACCTAAAACAAGATAGAAATTACTGACATCACGGCACAGCTTAAGACAAAAATTGTGCCCAGTACAGGACCGGACAGGAAACATGCAGCCTAAACGCAGTCCTGTGAGAGTTTCTTATCCAATTGAAGAAATAAAATCCCAGGCAGAAAAGGCAGTCATGACTATGGACTAGAGTAATTGAGGAATTATTTATGGAACATTAGAGAGAAAAAATATCAATTAAAGAAATGAAACAAAAAGGAAATGATCTCGTGAGACTTGTGGTTACTTTCTGGTTTCAGGGGACAAAAACAGGAACCAAGATGCTCATGTGCATTTATGAGCTTCATGTTGAGCTCGCTCTCAGAAACTGAAAATTTGTCACCTTAATTTTAAAAGTAATTATTGAGATAAAAATCCATGCTTAGAAACTGAAATGGAAAACAATCATTGATGTTTTCCTTCTTGTCAGTAATAATCATGAGAACAATATTCATTATGTGTTACTTTGAATTCTTTCCACAGAAAGACCTTGATTGCTTATGGCAAGTGTTTTGGGCCTAAAGATACTCAGTGACTTTAGGCCCAAAAGTCTAAATGAGGCCCTGCACATCTTTTTCCTCCAAAAAAGCCCTTTCCTGCTTATGAATAACTTTGTTCAATACATTTTTTTCCATATAAAGTCTGTTTGTGTCCTCTATATACATGAATATCAGGGGAAGAAACACCATTTTAATCATCATGAGTGAGATATTTTAAAAGTAATGTGAATATTTGCCTTTCCATTTAAAAACAAGGTTTGTCTCAGGATGCTGAACACACAATATACAGATGAAGTATTATAGAACTGTATACCTGAGACCTATATAATTTTATTAACAAATATCACCCTAATAAAATCAATAAAAAGAAAAACAAATAAATAAACACAATGTTTGGAACTTTAAGATTAATTTAATGACCCAAAGTATTAATATTTATTTAAAGGAGAAAAATGTGAAGGGTTGCTGACATTTAAATATTATATGAGGATTATATGGAAAGATAGTAATACTTCAATGGAACCATTTTTTACTTGATATTTTGCATTATTTTATCAATTGGTGTCAGAAATTAACCCTGACAAACTGTTTGCTTATACACATATAAGGGAAGTAACCACCCATCATCCATGAAGAAAACTATTAGGTCACAGAGATTGGTTAACAATGCAAATTTTTAAATAAGTTCTTCATTAGCCAGGTAACATCTTTCAAGACCAATGATTTCCTGGGAAGGAAATCAAGACTAGAATGGTAGTGCCCTACACACAATATATAACTTATATATCAAATAAGTCAATAAGATTGGGGATCACGGTTGGAAAGCTATCATGATTGTAGCGTGCTTTTAGAGAGATAAGGGAGAGGATGGCTTCCATACTTAGAATTAATTTCTAAACAGATGGGATTCTGGCACAGTATGTGGGCAATGTTAAGCCTTCCTAACCTAGCACCCTGAAGAATCTCTGTTCAGAACAGAAACAAAAGTAGCTAGAGGAGCCCTATGGTGTGATCACTAAGTGTTCTGCTGAAGCTAAGCAGAGAGTTAGCTTTGCTTTGCACTGAATAAGCACAGAGTTAGCTTTGCTTTGCAACTGAGCTGAATTACCTCATCAAATCTTCAACTCTCCTGTTTCCTTTATGGTCTTCCTGAAAGGCTGGGACTGGGAGACCGAGGACTACGTTTCCCACAATCCCTTCAAAAGCAACCTGGACTAAACTCCACCAAAATATGTTCTTCTATTCACAGATTTAGTTTTGAGGGGTCTTTGCACTTACCCTGAAAATTGCTAGCCTTGGTGTTGCAGCATTATGACCTTTAGCAGTGGTTTCCTGTGGTTTTTGAAACTTCATGATGAGGATTTTGTTAAGATAAAATTTCCTGTAATAAAACACTTCCTGCTTTAAGTACCCAAAGTGCTTTCCGTTTGATATCTGATTTTAAACCCTCCACCGCCTTAAATTCATTTAATCCTAGGTAGAATGACATTTGGGGGAGTGGGGCAATAAAGCCTTACAGTTGCATTTGTATTTCAAAATAGTGAAACATGAAGAATGAAACATTTATGAGAAATTTGCTGAGCGAGTAGACAGAAAAAAGGGAGAAAGTATGAGAAATTACATTTAGTAAGAAATAATCACAGACTTAGGAAACAAATAAGAAAGACATGCACAAATTCAGAGATAAAGGAAACAAAAATTATTTTAAACTTTTTAAAACAAGCAGGATATTAAAAATAATTAATATAATTTAATAACACATAAAAGAGAACAGTAAAAATAAAATATAAAATAAAAAAGAAGAAATGTGCGCCCAGAAACAGCTGGAGAAAAGATATACAAACATACAGAGCGACATGCATCCCAAAGAAACAGATGCACGCCCAGAAGACCAATATCACAGTTTTGCAAAATCAAGGTGAATTGGGATTTTAACAGGTTTTTAAATGTTATTGTTCAATTACAGTTTACATTCAATATTATTTTATATTAGTTACAGGTGCACAGCATAGCGGTTAAACAATCGTATACTTTACAAAGTGTTCCCCAATATTTCCAGTACCCATCTGGCACCATACATGGTTATTACAATATTATTGACTATATTCCCTATGCTGCACTTTACATCTCTGTGGCTATTTTATAACGACCAATTTCTACTTCTTAATCTCTTTATCTTATTCATCCGAACCCCCAAACCTTCTCCCCTTCAGCAACCGTAAGTCTGTTTTCTGTGCCTATGAGTCTATTTTCTTTGCTTGTTTGTTTTATTCTTTAAATTCTACCTATAAGTTAAATCAAATGGTATTTGTCTTTCTCTGAGGGGCTTATTCCACTTAGCATAATTCCCATAGGTCTATCCATGCTGCCGTAAATGGGAGAATTTCATTCCTTTCTATGACGGAGTAGTATTCCATTCTATATATGTACCATGTCTTCCTCATCCACTCATCTCTTGATGGGTACTTGAGTTACATCCATATCTTGGCTATCGTAAATAACTCTGCAATGTACATATATTATTTCAAATTAGAGTTTTGGGTTTCTTTGAATAAATCTCCACGAGAAGAATCACTGTGTCATAACGCAGTTCCATTATTAATTGTTTGAGGACCTTCCATACTGTTTTCTACAGTGGCTGCACCAACAATGCCAGAAAGTTCCCTTTTCTCCACATCCTCACCAGCACTTGTAGTTTGTGGGTTTATTGACAATAGCCATTTTGACAAGTGTGAGGTGATATCTCATTGTGGTTTTAATTTGTACTTCCCTGATGATTAATATCTTTTCATAGGCCCATTGGCCATCTGTATATCCTCTTGGGAGAAATGTTTATTTGGCTCCTCTGTCTATTTTTAAATCAGATGGTTTGTCTTTTTGGTGTTAAGTTTTATGAGTTCCTTATGTATTTTGGATATTGACCTCTTGTTGGTTGTATCAATGATAAATAATTTCTTCCATTCAGTAGGCTCTCTTTTCATTTTTTGTTTTTTAATATTTATTGGATTTATTTGGGTGACATTGGTTAATAAAATTATATAGACTTCAGGTGTACAATTCTATAATACAATATATCATCTGTATATTGTATTGTTGTTCACT
>PVJI01032970.1:0-11697 GCA_004026765.1 Micronycteris hirsuta
CAGGTTTAGTATGTGGCACCTTTTTTGTCCCAGGTATAAAAAGCAGTAGAATCTCAGGACCTTCAGAAACAAGAAATTGGAGATTGGGCCTGCCAAGGCAGCAGGTGTTCCTGAACAGCAAGTGGGGTCCTGCTGCCCCCTGCTACCCTCTAGGCAAAATTCCAGAGTCAAACTTCTGTGATGAAGTAGTCTTTATTCAAAAGCTGCAATTAAGGCTAAATTCTTCAGCACCTGAGATCTCCTATCACTCCACCTATTAGTTTTTAATTATCTTATTCCTATACAGTTAGTTTATAAACTAAAACAACATAATGATGGGGGACTTAAAAGTTGGAAATTTTTAATTTTACATAATAGCTAATAAGCTTAGTAATCAATGCATGTAAAAAGCTACTGTTCCAGGAACTAAAGGTATGACCCACCTTGACTCCAGGAGACCATAAGCAGTTCCACCTTGATGCCTCAGGAGGACTGCAAGCAATCAAGGTGGTGTCTGAGCCATTGTACTCCAGGGTGAGACATCTGCTGCCTAGGACACAGATAAAGACCACCACTCAGGACATAGATGAAGGAATGCTGCAGTTTTTTATCCAATTAACCTTTTTCCTGAGTTCCAAACCCTTTGAAACCAGAAAAGTCAACATTCATGCTGCCTTTCATCTACCAGAACCAATAAGTAGAGACAGGGATTGAATCTTTATGGGCACTTTATTCAGATGGCTGATGGTCTATGAAGATGGTGGGCTCACACCCTAACAGACCATCTTGTCTTCTCTTTCCAGGCCAGACTTTTTATAACGGGGAATAAACAAGGTGGGGTGAGGGCTTTGAGATTCAGAGAGGATTGGGTGAAATTAGCTGCAACATTCCTGTCCTGGCCAGTTAGCTGTTCCCAGGGGCCATGGTCATCTGTCTCTCCCTGGAACACAAAGGCCCGGATGCCTCAGTTGTCCCCAGGAGGTAATCTTTAGCAGTGCCCCAAGAGGTCAGCTGTTTTCCCAGGAGCCAGGTTGAGCCTTATCTGTAGTTTCTGAAACAAAAGCTTTAACATGTACATTACTTGCTAGGCTTATAACTTTTTACCTTAAACTAAAAATTTCCAACTCTTTTTTTTTAAATTACTTTATTGTTCTTCAATTACAGTTGTCTGCATTTTCTCCCCTCCCCTCCCCCTCACCCCATCCAAACCCACTTCCCTCCCTTGCTTCCACCCTCCCGCTTAGTTTTGTCTATGTGTCCTTTACAGTAGTTCCTGAAAACCCTTTTCCCCACAGTCCCCTCCCCCATCCCCTCTGGCTATTGTTAGATTGTTCTTAATTTCAATGTGTCTGGTTATATTTTGCTTGCTTTGTTCTTTTGTTGATTATGTTCCAGATAAAGGTGAGATCATATGGTATTTGTCTCTCACTGCCTGGCTTATTTCAATTAGCATAATGCTCCCAGTTCTATCCAGGCTGTTGCATAGGGTAGGAGCTCCTTCTTTCTCTCTGCTGCATTGAATTCCATTGTGTAAATGTACCATAGTTTCTTGATCCACTCATTTGCTGATGGGCACTTGGGTTGCTTCCAGCACTTGGCTATTGTAAATTGTGCTGCTATGAACATCGGGGTGCATAGGTTCTTTTGGATTGGAGTTTCAGGGCTCTTAGGGTATAATCCCAGCAGTGGAATTGCTGGGTCAAAAGGCAGTTCCATTTTTAGTTTTCTGAGGAAGTTCCATACTGTTTTCCACAGTGGCTTCACTAGTCTGGATTCCCCCCAACAGTGCATTAGGGTCCCCTGTTCTCCACATCCTCTCCAACACCTATTTGTTGCTTTGTTTATGACGGCTTTTCTGACCAGTGTGAGGTGGTATCTCACTGTGGTTTTAATTTGCATCTCTCTGATGGCTAGTGATGCTGAGCATCTTTTCATATGTCTCTGGACCATCTGTATGTCCTCCTTGGAGAAGTGTCTGTTCAACTGTTTTGCTGATTTTTTTAATTGGGTTTTTTTTTCTTCCTGGAGTGGAGGCATATGAGTTCTTTATATATTTTGGAAATCAAACCCTTGTCCAAGGTATTGTTATGGAAAATTCACTCACACACGCTAGAGATGGCGGAGCATGACCCTTTATTACGCGTGCGGGCTCAGAGGAGATTCCAAATTCTGAACCCTGAACAAAGGAAAGGTAGCCTGTTATATACGTACAGGCAGTGGCGGGAAACTACGTGGCAGAAACTGATTACAGGAGCCAGGAGCGGAAGTTAGGTCTAGCTACCTTATTTGGGAGACAAAGAACAAAGCACATGATGGGCTTGGGATGAAGGTCACAGAGTTCAAAACATGGGAGCTCATGAAGTTCAGAGACAAACATGGACGTTGCACGTCATTTGCCCCCCTTTTGCAGGCGGGAGGTGTTTCTGCGGTTCAGCAGCACGGAGGTTGCCTGTCACAGCATCATTGGCAAATATGTTTTCCCATATGGTTGTTTCTCTTTTTATTTTAATACTGTTTTCTTTAGCCATGCAGAAGCTTTTTATTTTGATGAGGTTCCATTTGTTTATTCTTTCCTTTATGTCCCTTGCTCTAGGGGACATATCAGTGAAGATGTTGCCATGTGGAATGTCTGAGATTTTCCTACTGATGTTTTCCTCTAGGACTTTTATAGTGTCACGACTTATATTTAAGTCTTTTATCCACCTTGGTGTATGGTGTAAGTTGGTGCTCAAGTTTCATTTTTTTGCATGTAGCTGTCCAGATTTCCCAACAACATTTGTTGAAGAGGCCATTTTTATTTCATTTTATGCTTCTGCCCCTTTTGTTGAAGATTAATTGCCCGTAGAGACTTGGGTTTATTTCTGGACTCTCTATTCTGTTCCATTGATCTATCTGTCTGTTTTTATGCCAGTACCAAGCTGTTTTGATTACAGTAGCCTTGTAATACAGTGTGATATCAGGTATTGTGTAGTTTTCTGAGTGCAGGTCTTTTACCTCCTTGATTAGGTTTATTCCTAGGTATTTTATTTTTCTTGTTGCTATATCAAATGGGATTTTTTCCTGATTTCTGCTTCTGATGTTTCATTGTTGGTATACAAAAATTCCTTATATTTCTCGATATTGACTTTGTATCCTGCTGGCTTGCCAAATTCACTTATTAGGTTGAGTGGTTTTTTGCCAGAGTCTATTGGATTTTCTATGTACACTATCATGTTATCTGCAACCAATGGTACTTTTGTTTCTCCTTTCCAAATTGGATGCCTTTTATTTCCTTTTCTTGTCTGATTGCTATGGCTAGGACTTCGAATACTATGTTGAATAGAAGTGGTGAAAGCAGGCATCCTTATTTTGTTCCTCATCTTAGTAGGAAAACTTTTGGTTTTTGCCCATTGAGGGTAATGTTGGCTGTAGGTTTCTCATATATGGCCTTTATTATGTTAAGGAATGGCCCTTCTACTCCGACTTTGCTGAGTGTTTTTATCATACATGGGTGCTGTACCTTATCGAATGCTTTTTCTGCATCCATTGATGTGATCGTGTGGTTTTGGTCTTTCACTTTGTTTATGTGATGTATAACGTTTATTGATTTGTGAATATTGTACCATCCTTGCATCCCTGGGATGAATCCCACTTGGTCATGGTGTATGATCTTTTAAACATATTGCTGGATGTGGTTTGCCAATATTTTGTTGAGGATTTTAGCATCTATGTTCATAAGTGATATTGACCTGAAGTTTTCTTTCTTTGCTGTATCTTTATCTGGTTTTGGGATTAGGATGTTGTGGCCTCATAAAAAGAGTTGGGAGTCATCCATCTTCTTGAATTTTTTTTTTAATAATCTGTGAAAGATAGGGGTTAGCTCTTCCTTAAATGCTTTGTAGAATTCTCCTGTGAAACCATCTGGTCCATGCCTTTCATGTGTCGGGAGTTTTTTGATTACTCCTTCAGTTTCATCAGTGTTACTGGTCTGTTCAGGCTTTCTTCATTGAATTTTGGAAGTTATATTTTTCTACAAATTTGTCCATTTCACCTAGGTTTTCACATTTCTTGGCATATAGTTCCTAGAAGTAGTTTCTTACAATCCTTCGTATTTCTGTGGCATCAGTTGTAATCTCTCCTCTTTCATTTCTGATTGTGTTTGAGTCCTCTCTATTTTTTTCTTGATGAGTCTGCTTAAAGGCCTGTCAATTTTGTTTATCTTTTCAAAGAACCAGATCCTGGATTTACTGATCCTTAGAATTGTGCTTTTAGTCTCTATGTCATTTAATTCTGCTCTGATCTTTCTCATTTCCTTCCTTCTACTTGCTCTGGGCTGTCTTTGTTGTTGTTCCTCCAGTTCTTGTAGGCGTAGGGTTAGGTTGTTTATTTGAAATGTTTCTATCTTTTTTAGGTAGGCCTGTATAATATGAAGTTCCCTCTCAGGACTGACTTCACTGTGTCCCATAAGTGTTGGGTTGTGAGTTCATTTTCAATTGTTTTCAGAAACTTTTTGATTTCTTCCTTAATCTCATTCTTGAGCCATTCATTGTTTAATAGCATGGTATTCAATCTCCATGATTTTGAGTGTTTTGGGTTTTTTTTCCTTGGGGTTGGTTTCTAGTTTCAGTCCCTTGTGGTCTGAGAAAATGTTTGATATGATTTCAATTTTCTCGAATTTGTTGAGGCTTGTTTTCTGTCCTATCATGTGGTCTATCTTTGAAAGTATTCCATGTGCATTTGAAAAGAATGTGTATTTAGCTTCTTTGGAATGAAAGGCTCTATATATATCGGTTAAGTCAATTTGATCTAGAGCATTATTCAATGCCACAATATTTTTTTTGATATTTTGTTTGGAAGATCTGTCCATTTTAGACAGTGGGGTGTTGAAATCCCCTACTATAATTGTGTTGCTATCAATATCTTGAAGTCCTCCAAGATTTTCTTTATGTATTTGGGTGCTCCTATGTTGGGTGCATATATATTGACAATGTTTATGTCTTCTTGATGGATTCTTCCCTTGCATATTATGAAGTGACCTTTTGGGTCTCTTTTTATGGCCCTTCTTTTGAAGTCTATTTTGTCTGATATGAGTATTGCTACCCTGGCTTTTTTTTTTTCCTGTCCGTTTGCTTGGAAAACTTGTTTTCAACCCTTCACTTTTAGTCTGTGTAGGTCTTTTGTGCTGAGGTGGGTCTCTTGTAGGCAGCATATGTGTGGGTTGTGCCTTCTTATCCATTCTTCTATTCTATGTCTTTTCATTGGAGCATTTAATCCATTAAATTTAAGTTATTATTGATAGATACTTATTCATTGCCATTTTTTTGTACCCATGTTCTTCTCTCTCTCTCTCGCTGTTTTTCTTCCTCTTGTTAAAGCAGACCCTTTAGCATGTCTTGCAGAGCTGGTTTGGAGGAGGTATATTCTTTAAGGCTTCTTTTGTCCAGGATGCTCCTTCCATTTTAATTGAGAGCCTTGCTGGATAGAGTAGTTCTGGTTGCAGGCCCTTGCTTTTCATTACTTGGAATATTTCTTGCCATTCCCATTTGGCTTGTAGCATTTCCATTGAGAAGTCAGCTGCTAGTGTTATCAGGGCTCCCTTGTATGTTACTTCCTGTTTTTCCCTTGCTGCCTTAAAGATTCTCCCTTTGTCTTGGAATTTTGCCATTTTAATTATGATGTGTCTTGAAGTGGGCCTCTTTGGGTTCCTCTTGATTGGGACTCTCTGTGTTTCTGGGATTTGTGTGACTTTTTCTGTAATCAGATTAGGGAAGTTTTCCATCATTACTTTTTCAAACTGGTTTGCTATCCTTTGCTCTTATTCTTCTCCTCCTTCTAGTATCCCTATTATACCGATATTATTATGTGTCATGTTGTCCTGCATTTCTCTTAACCCCTCTTCTTTCTTTCTGATTCTCTTTTCCTTTTCTTGCTTTTTCTGGGTGTTTCTTTCTACCGTGTCCTCCAGCTCACTGATCCGATCCTCTGGTCCCTTGAGCCTGCTTTTGATTCCTTCCATTGTGTTCTTCAATTAAAAAATTGTATTCTTCATTTCCTCTTGGCCCTTCTTGATAGTGTCTATTTCTTTTTTGTTATAGTTTGCAGTGAGTTCATCATAGTTTCCCTGTAGTTTTTGTTACTTCTCTGTGAGCTCATTGAGCTTCCTGATAACCATTGCTTTGAACTCAATATCTGATAGTTGACTTGCCTCTCTTTCATTTAGCATTCTTTCTGAGGCTTCTTCCTTTCCTTTCATTTGGGGATTGTTTCTTCATCTTCCCATTGTTTGTTTGTGTTCAGTTGGAGAGGGAAGGCAAAATGGTTTAAAACAGCAGGATTGTATTCTCTGGTATTTAAAGTACCAACCTATAGAGAAGAGATAGGAGATCCTTTGGATATGTATAGTGTTAACTGTGATATTTCACCACTCTGGATGGTGCTGGGTAGGCCAAAGCAAGGAATTATTTTCTTCATCAATTTTTCACTACCTTCAGGTACTCTGTTCTAGTAGGATAAGCTTCTACCCATCCTGGAAAAAGTGTCAACAAAGACCAGGAAGTATTTCCACCCTTGGGCCCTTAACATCTGGGTAAAGTATATTTGCCAGTCCTCAAATGGGCACTGTCCTTGGTGTTGTTTCCCTTTCTTTTGATGGGCATCTGTCTTGGGGTTGTTCTTCTGGCACATAACACATCTAACAATTATTTTTCATATGGCTATAGAAATTCCAGGACTTGTGAGCCACAGTTTAATATATGAGGTTAACAATTCCTTTACATAGTGAGTGGTCTCATGCAAATGCTTCATGACTGGCTCTACTGAATGTTCAGGGAAGCAGTATAACTTTTTTCTTACTCTTTCTCCATCCTCTATCAGCTCCTTTTTCATCAAAACCCCAGCTCTCAGCTTTCTCTAAGTCTACAGTCAAATATTCAGGGTCAAATTGTGACAAGTCTAGGACAAGTACCAAAGGCATTATAAACATTCCTTTAGCAGCTTCTTTCACTGCTGGAGCAGCCAGATTTTTTCCTCTAGTAACTTCAGTGTCCTCTTTCTGATGCCCTGGGCAGTGTGTACCTGCCACCAGTAAAGATACCTGAACAGCCTCTAATAATTTTAAAATTACTGCTGCATGCTTAGTCTTCTTTTTATTGGAGATTAATGGCTCTTTTTCCTTCCAGATGGAACCATGTGGTTGTAAAATTAGGAAAGCTTACCTTGAGTTGATATACACATTCACTCTCTTTGTGTAACGATTGCAGTGCCCTTGTCAATGCAATCAGTTCAGCACTCTGAGCAGAGTTACCCAGCAGCAAGGGCTTGACCTCTACTCTTCTTTCAGGTATTACAGCTGCATACCCAGCCTTTCTGTTTCCTTTGTCCATGTAACTGCTTACATGTGCATGAAGAGTCCAGTCTGCCTCTTTTAGAGGCTGGTCCTGTATATCAATTCTGATAGAATAAACTTCATCAATTATCTCAGCATAGTCATGTATTAGCACAGCTGAGTCAGGCTCCAGGATAAGAGAGGGAGGATTTAACTTACAGTTTGAAGCAAGATGGGATTGTCGAGAAGAATGGCTTGGTACCTGCCCATTCTTCCAGCAGTGAGTGCAAATTTCCTTTTTGCTAGAGCAGGCCCAACACTTGGTGGAGTGCTTAAATGATGATAGGTTGTCTCATAGAAAATTTTCAGCTTCCTGTAAGAGCTTGCAGGTGGCTGTCACAGCTCTTAAGCAGGCAGGCCACCTCTGGACAGTGTGATCTAGTGCCTTTGACAAGTATGCAGTGGGTTGCAGAATGTCACTAAGCATTTGGGTGAGGACACCTGGAGCAATGCCCTGCCTTTCATGAACATATAACTGAGGAGGCTTTAGTAGGTTTGGAAGCTCCAAGTTTGATGTAGAAGCCAGGTGTGCCTTCAGGGACTCAAAAGCCTGAGTGCACTCCTTCATCCACTCTAAAGGGATATACTCTGGACCTTTCAGAGTTTCTCCAGTTTAACAGATCTGATATAGAAAATGGAGTTTGTGCCCTTAATATCCAATGGGCTGGCCCTCTGGCACTACTCCCACTGGAAAGTTTCACAAAGGATATTGACTGACCCTGGTAGGGGCTTTTCCTCCCCTGAATTTTGTTCCCTAAAAGGTTTGAGATGGGGAGAGCAGTTCAGGCTCACTTTCCCCAGTTCCCTCAGCTGAGTGAGAATGAAGATCCCCCAGGGCTGGAGGGACTGTGGGAACCTTGCCCATGCTCACAGCAGCCATAATATCTAGATCTTCCTGGGCCCTTTCCTCTGAGCTTCTATCTTGCACAGGCAAATTCCCTTTTCTCTGGATCATTAAGCTGTTTCCTTTTAATCCTGCATCCTTATTATATAAACTCATAGAAGTTTCTAGGCAAAGCATTTTGTCCCACTTTCCTGATCTTTGACAAAACAACTCTAGTTATAGTATGACACAGTGATTTAAAGACTCATTCAGTGGCCAGCACTCTCCTAAGTCTAGATTATACAATACATAAGCCGAACAGTATTGCAATAAAAAACACTTTCTTTTTAGTTATCGGTTTATAAGCATAGGTTGACCAATCAGCCAAAACTTGCTCCAAAGTTCTGTTTCCCAAACCAGAAGATACCCTTTTACCAGACAGAGCTCTGTAAACCAGGAGGCACCTTAATTCCTCATGACCTGGGACTGACACAGGGTGCAGCCAAGAAGTGGACCCAAATAGGGATATGTAATGGGTTCCAGAACTCAAGGTGTCCAGGGAATATTAGAAAAATATATATAGGATGTCCTCACCCCCACAAGTCTGAACTGGCGGAGGATGGGACACCGGAGCAGGGCCATTGAGAGCTGTTTTGTATAGCAGCAGCTTTGCAGCTAACCTCTGGCACGGTCACTTAACATATCTATAACCTTTAACTGGTTTTATAGATATGTTAAATAGCTGTGGCCATGCTTTGAGCCAGGGGGATGGAAGTGTCTGCCACCCAAGATGTAACTGGGAGGCAACTCCCCCTGGACACAGCGCCTACGTGAGAGCTTGGAGATGATTGGCTCTGTGCCATGGAGCCACACCTGCCCATAGTTAACATGGCAGCCAAATACAGCTAGAAGAATATGAACTGCTGGCAGGTGTAGCTGATTGAAGGAGGAGTTGGAAATGGGGCTGCAGAGGAAGATTGGCTCCGGTATTTAAAGATTTTATTTATTTATTTTTAGAGAGAGGGGCCGGGAGGGAGAAAGAGAGGGAGAGAAACAGCAATGTATGGTTGCCTCTCACATGGCCCCCACTGGGGACCTGGCCTGCAACCCAGGCATGTGCCCTGACTGGGAATCGAACCAGGACCCTTTGGTTCCCAGCCTGTGCTCAATCCACTGAGCTACACCAGCCAGGGCGGGGATATTTTATTTATTTATTTTTAGACAGAAGGGAAGGGAGGGAGAAAGAAAGGGAGAAAATCATCAATGTGTGGTTGCCTCTATGTGGCCCCCACTGGGAACCTGGCCTGCAACCCAGGCATGTGCCCTGACTGGGAATCGAACCGGGGACCCTTGGGTTCGCAGCCCATGGTGCGGGTATTTAAACCCAGGCACGGCAGCCATAAGGAGCTCTGGACCACGAGGCCTTGGAGGAGTGGGGACCCCTCGGCCTGGGAGACAGAGAGAGGACCACGTGGCCTTCGGTGGCTCCTTTTGCCATGCAGCCTAGGAAGCAGGAGAGACTTTGCCTGGAAGAAAAGGAGTGAAAGGACTCTTGCTGGTGGGCCATGAGAAGGTGCCACATGGTTTTGGATTAACTGTAAATCTTGGTGGTGAGACAGCGATGGTGTCAGAACCGAGGGGCTGCCTGAATCACGGACTTCTACTTCTTTTCCTGAGATATGGTACCCTGGACTGGGCAGAAGGGAGAAGGAAGGACTGTGTGCATTTGTGGGTGTTCTAGAGAACGGATATTCCAAAGAACCCTAATATTTTAAAGGGAACCTTAAGTCATTACTCCAAGCCTGTATAACTTATAAATAAATAATTTCTTTCCTTTTCACCAGTCTCTGGCATTGAAAGACGTCTTTCCATTGGCAGCAAGCATAAGAAACCTGGTGCGGGGTTGGGGTATTGTTGGGTGTCCCCGGCCCTTGCTCTGTTACAGGACTGTAAACTGAACCAGAAAGAGCAATGATTCAGTCAAATGTGAAAACAATGGGAAGTGCCGAGAGTCAGAGGAGAGTCCCCAAGTGAAATCACTTGGCAGAGGCTAGGGAGTCTCCAAATCCACATGCCTGGGCCCCCAAGTCCAGATAGACAATGAGACTCCCCACCAAATACCCATACTTATGGGAGAGTTCCAAAGTCTGTCCTGGTGGAGTCACCAAAATATGAAACCGGAAAAGCCAGTGTTTGTGCTGCCTGTCACTACCAGAACCAATAAACAGAGACAGGGATTGAATCTTTATGGGCGTTGTATTCAGATGGCCAGCGATCCGAGAAAACTGCAGGTTTGTACCCTAACAGATTGTCCTAAATTCCATTTTATTTATTTTATTTATTTAAAAAAATTTTTTTTCAATTACAGTTATTTGCATCCTATCCCCTCCCCTCCTCCCTTCCCCTTCAGCTCCACCTCCCCCCCAGCCTCCCTCCTCCCCCTTAGTTCTGTCCATGTGTCCTCTACAGTGATTCCTGAAAACCCTTCTCCCCATTGTCCCCTCCCCCCTCTCCCCTGTCTATTGTTAGACTGTTCTTAATTTCAATGTCTCTGATTATGTTCTGCTTGCTTTCTGCTTTTGTTTATTATGATCCTGTAAAAGGTGAGATCATATGGTATTTGTCCCTCACTGCCTGGCTTACTTCACTTAGCATAATGCTCTCCAGTTCCATCCATGCTGTTCCAAAGGGTATAAGCTCCTTCTTCCTTTCTGCTGCGTAGAATTCCATTGTGTAGATGTACCATAGTTTCTTGATCCATTCATTTGTAGATGGGCACTTAAGTTGTTTCCAGCACTTAGCTATTGTAAATTGTGCTGCTATGAACATAGGAGTGCAAAGGTGCTTTTGAATGGGTTTTTCAGGATTCTTAGGGTATAATCCCAGTAGTGGAATTGCTGGGTCGAAAGGCAGTTCCATTTTCATTTTTCTGAGGAAGTTCCATAGTGTTTTCCACAATGGCTGCACCAGTCTGCATGCCCACTGACAGTGCAGTAGAGTTCCCTTTTCTCCACATCCCCTCCAACAGTTATCTGTTGCTTTGTTGATGATGGCCATTCTAACTGGTGTGAGGTGGTATCTCATTGTGGTTTTGATTTGCATCTCTCTGACGGCTAATGATGTTGAGCATCTTTTCATATGTCTCCCTCTGTATGTCTTTTTTCTGGGCCCTCTGTATGTCTTTTTTCAAGAAGTGTCTGTTCATGTCTTTTGTCCATTTTTTAATTGGGTTTTTTGTCTTCCTGGAGTGGAGTTGTATGAGTTCTTTATATATTTTGGAGATCAGACCCTTGTCTGAGGTATCATTGGCAAATATGTTTTCCCATACGGTTGGTTCTCTTTTTATTTTAATACTATTTTCTTTAGCTCCACAGAAGCTCTTTATTTTGATAAAGTCCCATTTGTTTATTCTTTCCCTTATGTCCCTAGTTCTAGGGGACATATCATTGAAGATGTTGCTGTGTGGAATGTCTGAGATTTTCCTACCGATGTTTTCCTCTAGAACTTTTATGGTGTCACGACTTACTTTTAA
>PVJI01032971.1:0-11694 GCA_004026765.1 Micronycteris hirsuta
ATAAAAGTTGTTTAGCATATTACTTTCTTGCCTTTTCCCCCTTCTTTGTGTGTTTTAACATAATTGGGATCAAACTGTATATACAGTTTTATGTTATGTGATTTCATTTCATATGATATCATGAGTAATTTTTGTCACAGAAACTTTTCAGATCATTGTATAATGGCACGATAACCTGTTTTTGATGGTTTCTGGTTATGATGAATGTATTTTTTACATAAATCTTTCATTTTTTATGAGCAGAAAATGGTTACTACCCATAACATATATGAGTTATTAAAATCAGTAAGAAAACTACAATTACTTTTGACTATTTTGGGGGATATATAAGAAGTGAAATCCCTGGGTCAATGGTTATCTATTTTAAAGGTTCTTCACTCTAATGTTCTCCCAACAAAGCTATTTTGGCCAGGCAATATTTTGAAGGTTCTTAAGTCATAATTGTTACCTTATTCTACAGAAGGATTGTGCTATGGACAGTGTGTAAGGATGTCTATTGTATCCTCTGTTGCAGAATAGAAATCTTTAAGTTGATAAATGGAAAATAGCATTTTATTATTTTAAATTGCATTTTCTTGTTGATAGTGAGGTAGCTTAATCTGTTCTTTATCTGTTCTTTAAGGTGGAAGTACATCTATACAATGGTAACAGTTCAGTAATTTCACAGAATTCTCTTTGTTTGCTCTGTATATATTCACGCACTCTTCCATTTAGCCTTTTACAGGAGATGACCAAGTCCTAAACCAGCTAGGATTGGTCAAGTTTGGGGTAGGCCAGACCAGGCCAAGGCAGGAAGGTTCAAATAGTACTTTACTAGGAAAAGCCAGAAGCCACGATGAGCTAGAGGCTTGCACCTGTTTTTATGTGATCTGATTCTTGTGAGGGGTGGAAAAACCAGAGGAGGCCAGGGTTGATTTGGAGACTGCCCAGTGTGTGACTTAGGAGTCAGCCTGGCTTAACTTGCAGGCATGCGTGGCGTTGGGTGTGGACGAGAGTGACATGACAGGCCTGGGACTTGTAGGCATCTCCACCCAGTTAAACTTTATTGGGGGTACTGTGGGTTTGTGGTGCTATGAACTCATAATTTATATATGCTTTAAAGCAAGATTATTTCCAGAATATTTTGGATCCTTTTATATAAATTAGCTGTTTGATCAAAACCACTTTAAATTTGTTTATCTTCAAATACCAGTGTATTCAAAATCACACACATATGCAACACACTAGTTATAGAAGAAATATTTGCATGTTTGGCCTTGGGACAGTTCGAGGCCTGACCTCATGCCTCCTCCATGCTTTGTCTTCCTCACCCTGTTCTGCTTCCAAGGATGTGTAGATCACTTCACTTTAGCTCAAAGAGGAGTGCCACTCAATCAAGAACTTGGCCGGGCCATGTGCTGAGTTCCTAAGCCAAGCCCATGTTCCCCCTCTTTTTCCCTCCGCTTGATCAGGAAGCTGACTCTGATCTTTTTCTTTTCTTTTCCTAGGGCTAAGCTTTCACTTGCCACCTAGCAAGCCAGGGTGGCCTGAAAAAGCCCCTGATGGATGTGTAAAGGCATAAACTTTCCTTTTTTTCTCTTTCTTTCCCTCATTTTTCTTTGATGCTGGCTGCTGTCACATTTTTCCTCCAGGGATAAGACCCAAAGCTTGTTTTTGGCTTTGGGTTTAGGATTAAAATTTGGTGTAAGGCTCCCTAGGTCTGTCTAGCAGAGAAGAAAACATTCTCAGTGTAGTGCAGCTAACTTCACTGAGATTTGGGGCAAATGCTTCAGCTAGAAATAAGTTATATTTCTCTTGCTAGCCCCATCTTCTGTGTATAAGATTTGGGTTCCCTGGCCAAAACACCAGGGTGTGCTCTCTTAAGATCATTCTTAACTACCACCTAGTTATTGTTATCAACTAATTCATTCTAAAAAATGTGAAAAATACAGAAACATGTAAAGAAAGATAAATCACCTAAAACTTCCCACTCTAAGATAATGACAGTTGATATTTCGGTGTATATTTAGAAGGATAAAAGACAAAAAGGTCTTTAAAATGTATTTATTTTAAAAGTTTCAAATCATGTTCATATGTAGTTTTGTATCTTCTTTTCACTTAATTGTATTATGTATTCATTTCTCCATGTTTTCTAAAGTACTTCTCACATATCTCCTATATCCCATAGTAGGAATATATAATAATTTCTTAGATATTTAAATGAGTTTTCCAGTTTTTCTAGTTTTACTTTTAACTGTTGAAGATCATTACACTTAACGTATGACAACCTTTTAGTTACATCAGGACTAGGCGTTTGTTTCTTAGATTGGGTTGATCATTAGCCAAAAAATTTCCACTTCCTCCTAAAAAAAAAAAGCATGATTTTACAGTATTGAGAAGAATCTTAGATTGTGTTGGAAATAATGAGTCCCAAAAGAAGACACTCTTGGATTACTTGATTGGCTATGTAATCACATCGTGGTGGTGACTCAAACTGACTTTAACTTTGGAGTCAGCTAGGCTTAGCCTGGTGGAGTGTGCTGAGAAGGGTGGGCAGAACAGACCTCATCCCCACCCGCACAGTGTTGTGAGCACCAGAAGGTGAAGAACACTTCCCTTGACAGTAGCTGATGAGAGACAGATGGAGTTCTCTAAAGCCTGTCTCTCTCTAGAATGCTCTCTGTTGCAGCTGGGGACACTCATGCAGCATAGCATTCTTCACAAGCTGCAACTTGATCTTCTGGCATGGTCTGAATTCCTCCTTATTCCTCAGATAACATCTCAATTAGAGAAACTGCACTTTTGTTTCTGGACCATATTTCAGTCACAGGAAAAAATGCAAATTACAACAAAACAAACACCGATTAACAAGGATTTATTTAAAAACAAATAAATTCCCAGGCTTTGTGCAGCTGTAGTTCAGTCTCCTACACGTTTTATGAATGAAGAACCTCAAGTCTTGTGTGATCCTGAGTTGTATAAAGGAAGGGAATCATTTGTTGAAGAGGGATTGTTGACAAAACAGTTTTAGGCTGTTTCAGTTAGATGAGGTTGAAGAATTAGGGTAACTTTGGACAAATCACTTCTCTGAGCCTAGTTTTTCATCTGTAAATAGCAATAATGATGATCCTTACAGCATAGGGATTTTTTGAGGACTTCGTTTTATAGGAAATAACAACTATAAACAATTAGTATAATGCCTGATATATTACTGGCACTCAAATATTAACTTATTGTTACTCTTTGTGTCAAGTATTATATTTGCCAGGTACAGGGTTGCCAGGTATAGGGCGGTGGATAATATTGAATAAAATATTCCTGATCATAGTCTAGTGATATGAGATAATACTTTCTGATGATGTGAATAAAATACATTGTAATAAGTGATGGTAATCCAGTGAGGAGAAAAGAGCTTCCCACAAGTTTTAGTGCTTTTGGAAGTGAAACTTGAGAGCTTTTCCACTGTGACCATATCTTTTTCTCAGACTTGGCTTCACATTAGAATTAGAATTTTTAAAGAGAAGAATCACACTTGAGAAAAGATTAGCAATGATCAGATCCCACATAGACCTGGCTCTGCTGCCAGGACATGGTTTTTATTTAAACATTTTTTTTTCCTGGTGATTTTAATGCGTAGCCAAGGGTCAGGAGACAAAGCCTTAGATACTTTTTCCTTTTCTTTCTCTTTGGGATTTTCCAGCATTATATACTACCACAGGGTAATTTGAAAGTTACTTAACAGCAGTTGTATAGAATTTTAGAATTTATGTGATGCTGTTATGATATCTTTGAAGCCTCACAATAATCTTTTTAGAAAATATTATCATCACCATATTGGAGAAAAGATAGCCTAGGCTCAGAGAAATACAAAGTAAGAGGTGGTGGAAAGAAGACTTGAACTCAGTTGTTCAGAATTCAGTCTTTCTGTTTCTGTTGCATTTCTAGTGGAAACTTCTGATCACTGTTACATACTTGGAGGCCTTCCTTTGTTGCTCTCTTTTCTGCCTTACAGCTTTATGATCCGTTGGGGAATCTTTGCTCATTGTTCATCTTGCTGAACCACTTGTCATGTATTTCTTTTTATATTTCATCCTTTTATCCTGGCTCTAATGCTCTTGACCATACTTCCACCCTTAGTTATTATTTCTTGAATTGCAGTAACCCTTTCTTAACCCTTTTATGACAGCGTTTTCTTTCAGACAAGATGTATGCCCTTTCCTAGTCTATATTTCAAGCAATAAATTTCTGCCCCAAAGTCTTTGTGTCTAAAGTTAGTTTTACAACATTGCATATAACCCTTGCTAGCTACATATGCTTAGTTCTTGAGTCTTGCTAATGAGAACTTGGATATAAGGAGCCCCTGTGATTTACCCTGTGTTAGGCCTTGTGTCTGTAAGGGTCAAGGAGCTCTATACCAGAAATAACTCATTTTTCCCTGTGGTTTCTTGATTCCCACTACTTTTTTTTTTTTCCTGTAGCATGTAGTTAGGAGGCTATTAGGTTATCCTATGATTTGTTTTGTCAGGGGCTGAAGGAAAATCATTAGTCCCTTGGGTATCTGCGGCAGGAAGATGTCACCATTGTGAAGGGCCAGAAAGAGGAAGCTTTGTATTTGTCTGTGATCAATGAGGTCTCCTGTAAATTTTGTTTCAGTTTGTGAGGTAGTGACTTAGGGCAAGGCTGATTCAGAGCAGTTTTTTCCCCAGTTGTACAGGGTTGTGGAATTCTCTGTGGCCTGTTTAATTGGGCCCAGCAAAAATCTTGTCGAGCAGCTTGAGCCGCTCACTAAGAGCCTGGAACTTAGTGATTGGTGGATAAATGCAAGATGAGTTGAAATAACAGTGGCAGGAAGCATAAATCAAGTTGAATGCAAGACCGATAAAGAACTTAATATTGTCTCCACCCTGAAATTTGATGGACACTGTCCATAAAATATTTACTTTGACCCATAATGAAGCATTTGATTTCACCTAATTAGTTTCTTAAAATGCAGATGCTGAGAACTCCTCCATTGGAAGTAAATGAGAGAGGGTCCTGAACAGAAGCCTGTTGTGCTTCTGGCAACTTGTGTAGCTAGCTGTATGCCACAGTATTTGTGTTTCTCTTGCTGTACTTGAGACTTCCACTCAGCACTTGTCCTGTGCTTCCTCCACAGAACAAACAATACCAAACAAGCTGACAAAAACAATTTCCCTGCCTTCCTGTCTGTAACTTCTCTGAACCCATTACTATCCTTACCTCCTCTTCTGTCTCTCCCACCTCCTTTTTAAAACAATTAGTTCCTGTACTTCTGAATCCCTCCTCCTCACTTTACTAAGAATCGTCTTTCTTCAGGTATCTCCTTTCTGTTAGCTTCTTCCCTCACCATGTAAGTCCCCCTCTGGTTAGTCATAGCATCTTTTATCTTTCCTTTTGTAACAGAATTTCTTGGATGTGAAGAGTGGTCTTTTTGCAAGCAGTCAGTATCTTTACCTTTTCTTCCCTTTCACCCTCTCTGATCTGCCTTACTGAAATTGCACTGGCAGTTGCCCTCTTCATGTGCCATTCCAGAGGTCCTTCTCATGCCTGTCTTACTGACTCTTCTGCAGAACTGACATTGTTACTCCCACCTCGGAGGTTCCTTCTCCTTCTGCTTGTGTTTCCACTCTTTCCTGGCTTCCTTTTACCTTCTTGGACTTCTTTGCTGTGACTTGTCCCTTTTCTGCTAGTGTTAAGAATCTGTCTTGGCTACCTCTTTTCCTTAGTAGATGTCCCCTGGGTTACTTCCTCTTGCTCATGTGATAGGTATATGCTGCTCTGATTGAACTTCCCAGCCATATGTCTTTCCTGAGCACCAGACTTAACCTCACTTGGGATCCTGTAGGTACCTCAAACTCAACATGTTTAACACTGCAGTCCTCTGTTCCTTACTTCATTACCCACCTAAGCCAGACACTAAAAACCTGCTGTCATCCCTGAGTGTTAGCAGTTACCTGTTTCTCTTCCATCCTGAGTCAGCCATGTCATCAGCAGTGCTGCTGGTGCTGATGTTTTTTCTTGATCCATTTTTCTGTACTAGGAAATCTTCCCTTTCTTTTGTAGCTCACACTCTTCCATTGTCCATACCAATGGCTCTGGTTTTGATTCTCCTAAATGAGAATGTAAGGCCACAAACCAAACCATTTTAAGATTAAGGAAGATACCATGTATAAACTTTACAGGGAGATTGAGGAAGGCGAAGGCTGAGAAGGAAGAGATTGGATTTGGGATTCGGGTGACATATGATCTCTGGGGGAAGTTCTGTTGTGTGGTGAAGACTTTCTCCTACAGCCACCCATCCTTTTGTGTGCCTATCTGAGAGGGCATCCAGGGAGCATCCTTGTTTGTCATCAGGGTCCTTCATTCAGTTAATAAGTTTTGCCAATGACACTTTAATTCTCTCTTATTTTTGTCCCTTTGATTTTTTTCTCCCTAAATTTGAATCTTTGTAAATCATCTCTATGTTTTATTGACATCTAATTGCCTGAATTGCCTATCATTATCTGTTTTCATCTCTGTTAATCATATTTCCCATAATTGGGAAATTACAATGGACAACTTTTGTTTCTTTGGCTGACTTTATTATTCTTCAGCTTTTAACAATATTGATCTTTTTCTGCATAACTCTTCACTTGACTCTTGGGACTCCAGTCTCCTGGTTTTCTTGCCACATTTTTGATGGCCTTTTCTTGGTCTCTTTTGAGGTTTTACATTGAGCACCTGTTTTTGCATTGCTGTTTGCAAAGTCCTCTGACACCTTTGAGAGCTTTCATTCCTCTTTGGGATTACGAACAGTTTATCATAAAGCCAGGCCTTACAACTAATTAATGCTGATTTATTTACTTATATAGAGTATTGTGTCAAAGAATGCACTGCAGTACCGTGGAAATGCCCAGCATGATGCCCAGGAATTTCTTTTGTGGCTTTTGGACCGAGTTCACGAAGACCTCAATCATGCCGTGAAGCAGAGTAGCCAGCCTCCTGTGAAGGTGAGAGCACCCCACCTGGCAGTCCAGGAGCAGGCAGCCCAGGGCCCATTCTCCCAAAGCTCTGAGGAGCTGTGCAGTTTGCACTTAGTTACTGTAGTAATCCTGAGTAAGCTCTAGGTGAGTAAAAAGTTCATGGATACTTAGAGGATTTCTCCACATTTACTGCTGTATTGGCAGTGTGAGATACCAGAGGCACTGTCTCCCAGGAGCTTACAGTGTAATGAGAGGGGGCACATTTGCCTGTATGACTATCTTTAGACTAAAATTAAGTGGTTCCATCTCACTAAACTGTTTTTAAAGCAAAAATTTGCATTCTAGTCCAGTGAGACCCATAGCCTATAGATCACTGGAATGAATACATAGTCAGAAAGTACTGTATTTTTTGGACTATAAGATGCATCCCCCACCCCCTAAAATTTGGGAGGAAAAGGGGGGTGCATCTTATAGTCCGAATGTAGCTTACCTGGCTGTTTGCATTTACACTGGTGAAATATTATGTTACTTATGTTATTAAATATTTTACCACATTTTTTGCTTCAAAATTTTTTTTCCTGTTTTCCTCCTCTAAAACCTAGGTGCATCTTATGGTCCGGTGCTTCTTATAGTCCGAAAAATACAGTAAATGCATGGATGTCTCATCATTAGGATTTCACTTTAGTGTAGGAACTGAACACCCAGAATATTCTTACTGAGAAAGACTGATTTATTCTCAATTTTGTGCATATAGCATTACTATGGTTGGTAAAATGATTTTTGTAATGGGAATAATTAAGAGAAAGAGTTGCATTTCTTTTGCAGCTTTTAAAGTTTTTGATAATTCTGTTCTATACCTCAAATTTTAGTTTTGGTAAGTTGTTAAATTTTTGATTCAAGATCCTTTTGTGCCTGAACACTCTGTACTGTCATATGGCTCTATGCTTGTGGCTGACTCTCTACCACCAGATTGAGATGAACTAAGGTCAGGAACTGTGTCTTACTTTTGTACCCTAAAGCCCTCTGCAGTGCTCTCTGCACGTAGTAGCAGGTGCTCAGTAACTAATTATTAGGTGGAAGGACATGAAAAAGTTAAGTGAAATATGAAATAGAGTGATTAGGCACCAAAGTCAGCAGCTAATAGGTACTAGAAAGTTTAGGCATGGCAGGGACCAGTAGTTGGGATTATTTCCTGGAAGAGGTTAGAGTGGGACTTTGAGAGTTGGAGGGAGATTGGAGTGTCCTGGAGAAAATTGCCTGAGTAGGGTGGAGAGACGGGGGTGTGTGAGCGAGCCTGTGAGGAGGTGAGTGCTGTGACCCATGTCCCGGCCACTGTGTTCTGGTTCCTTTAGCACATGTCTTTCACTGAAACATCTCGCCCTGAAGCGTAGCTTTTATAAGAAGTCAAGGACCTTTGTGACACTTTCAGGGTCATCTTTAATCAACAGTTGGTACTTCTGGCCTGTAAAATTGCGCTTTCTTCTTTTAAGCCACCGTCAGAGACTGATATGATGCCTGAGGGACCATCTTTTCCTGTCTGTAGCACTTTTGTACAGGAACTTTTTCAAGCCCAGTACCGGTATGAGCAAATTAAATTTCCCCTTATGTTGTGTGTTTACATGGTCGTAAGTGATCTTAATATGCATTTCTTACATTTTTGTTTTTGAAGATCTTCTTTGACATGTCCTCATTGTCAGAAGCAGAGCAACACTTTTGACCCTTTCCTCTGCATTTCTTTGCCAATTCCTCTACCCCACACAAGGTAAGAACAGATTTAATAAAATTAAGGTGGTACATTCCTATATGTTCCTTTTCTCTGTAGGCTCCTAATAGGTCTTCTTACTTATTTAGACAAGTAATGAGGTTAGTGATAAATTGAATACAGGCATAGTTAAAACCTTACAGAAATTTATGAGTGCCTCTCTGAGTTTGCAGGGTGCATGGGACAGGCATGTATATTCAGTTGGTCATCGATCCACAACTTGGCAGGGAGGAGAAGTGTTGTTGAGTACCTTCTAGATTCTCTAGAGGCCTCACACCGCACTTTCATTAATTGCGTTATTTGAACATTTTCTCAAACTTTCCAGGAGTTACACTGTTTTAAGGAAAATACAAAGTAGATGTGTTATATTTTTGGTTTTTGAAGCTAACCTTTTCCAGAGGTCTCTTGATTATTGTTTGATAGTTTTACGTAGGTCCAAATGAGGTTTTCTATTTGGCTTCCAAATAATGTTGTAGGTTAGCTTCAGTTTTACATTGATTTCCAATCAGGTTTGTCTTGTCTTATTTAAGTTGAAATAAGCAACTAATGAGAAGCTCTGACTTTGGTCTGTACAGGCCTCTCTATGTCACCGTAGTGTATCAAGGGAAGTGTTCTCACTGCATGAGGATTGGTGTAGCTGTGCCTCTGTCTGGGACTGTCGCCAGACTTCGGGAAGCAGTGTCTATGGAAACAAAGATCCCCACTGATCAGGTAATATGCCTGCTAATGCCAATTACACTAGGAACCACGGAAGTGGCTTTCTGTTCTCCTGGAATTTTTTAACAGTTGTCTGCCAGGGATGGTTAGATAGAAATGTCAAACCAGTTGCTTCTCTGTTGAGGAAAGGGGATATTAAGACCCAGGGGAGAATAATGTACACAAAACCTTTCTGTGTTTCATTTAATTGTGTGTACATTTTTAAAAGGAAAGCTTTGACTTTACCCTAAAAATTTCCTTTTTTTTTTCTTTTAGCTTTGTTTGTACAGTATAATTACTTAGTCCCCTTCAGTTATACTTATAGAGGCTTATGTAGGAAGAGCGGATGGTATTTGAAAGTCAGAGAAGTTTACAGAACCTGAGTCATGGCTCTTGAAACACCTTCCTGTCAGGATGATGAGCACAGGCATCTGGCTAGTTCTTGCACATACTCACTTCTGTTTGTTTTCTGGTGAAAGCTGGACCTGTCTCTTACCTTGTTTAGATAAGAGAAAGGAAGTTGTGAGTCCACCCTCCCCTCTTTCTTTTTTGGGTAAATTTTTGATATTTAAATTGGCCTAAAATACATTTGGCTTGTTTGTGACTTGACATTTTTGCATACATTTTTTTACTCAATTCACTGTTATGATTTTATTTGGAAAGACATTCCGTACTTAGGATTTATTAAGGGAAGATGATTTAGTGGCCGAGTACTTTCTCCTTGGATTGCTTGCTTCTGGAAGCTGTCCTACTTGCATAATGAAGGTGTTACGTACTTTGGCTGCGGATGTCCTCATTTAGGAAGTTATCACGGTAAAACAAATGCCACCAGCAGTGTTGCCCTTAGAAGCAAATGTCGTACATTTTCATAGGCCCAATACTGGCACATTCATAAAATGTGCATGTTCTTCCTTACTCTTAAGAGCTCATTAATTCATTTTTTTCCTTTAGGATGAGGGCAAAGACAGAGAGGAAGGAAGGCTTAGGTATGTGTCCAAGGCAAATCTGGTTGTCTCCTTAAAGCTTTTGGTACTGTCTGCCTCTTTCCCTATGCAGTTTAAATGAGTGATATAACTACACGTTTGTTTTGACCTCAACTTGCTGGGGAAAGTGGATTGTATCTGCATGTTCATCTGCAGAAAAACAACATGGGCATTAAAATCATTAGGTAGAAAGTGTGCCAGGAGTATTTTCCTTGGACTGTTTGTGGTCTCTGGCACCCAGCCCCTTCCACCTCATGGACTCATAGTGTGTTTGTGTTAGTGAAGGGAACCTTAGGGGCCCAGTCCAAACCCCTCATTTGAAGGAGGCCCAGAGAAACCATGTGACTTATTCAAGGTCACAGGGCTGGTTTGTGGCAGGCTGGGACTGGAGCCTCCTTATGCCCAGTCCAGTGCTTTTTTAAAAAAATGTATTTATTTTTATTTTTTCCAATCCAGTGCATTTTTGCTAAACACTGCTGCTGAGCACGTAATAAAGTTTCTAAGTGTCTCTATTGTTCTTAACCCATCTTTAGTTTTTATGTTTTACTGTGCAATGTTCAACCATTTCAGAAACAAAACTTAGCAAGTATCTCATATTAAATATCTTAGAACTAGGGGTTACTAACTTAATACTATGCTGTAAATTCATTCTTTTTCCTGTGCATCTATTTCATTTACTATTTTATAAAAGTGAACTTGTTTTTTACCTTGCTGCTTTTTACTTAGGAGATTTTTCCATGTTAGTGCAACTATTAGTAGCTCATTTTTTGTTATAGTTTTATAATTCCAGTAGGGCTTTATTATATTTAACTAGTTTCTATTGTCAGACTTACTGTTGGACATTTGAGTTGATTTCAGTTTTTCCCTAATACAAATATTGATGGCTATTTGATATTTTTAACCTGGAAAGAAGAAAATTTATGATGTAGGAGAAAGTCTCAGAGTCAGATGAGGCCTCTCTCCTCACCATGAGCCTGAATAGTTGGTTGTATAACCTCAGGCAGGTCACTTGACCTTCTCTTTAGTTTGTTCCCCTGTGAATCGAGGGGACGAACGCTGTGATCTCCTGGCTCTCTTCTTCATCAGAACTTAGAGGAACTCTGGATTTAGTGCCATAACATTCTAAGAACAGAGTATAATCTACAGTTACAATGTATATTGTGCTTCCAAGATTCTGTGTTAAAGGCAAATAATGTGGGCCCCGTGACATGTGTTAGAGTCCTCACAGGATCAGGTCCTGATGTTCTGGGGAAGTTCATGCAGAATTAGGAGAGTCATTCCCATTGACTTACTG
>PVJI01032972.1:0-11701 GCA_004026765.1 Micronycteris hirsuta
TCCAGCAAAGCTATCATTTAGAATGGAAGGACAGATAAAGTGCTTCTCAGATAAGGTCAAGTTCAAGGAGTTCATCATCACCCAGCCTTTATTATATGAAATGTTAAAGGGATTTATATAAGGCATAGAGGGATATCAACAGGGGAGTGGGAGGGGGAGAGAGGAGGAAAAAGTACAGAGAATAAGTAGCATAAATGGTAGGTAGAAAACAGACAGGGGGAGGTTAAGAATAGTATAGGAAATGTAGAAGACAAAGAACTTATGTGTACGACCCATGGACAAAAACTAAAGGGCGGGGACTGTAGGGTGTGAGGCAGAGGGGAATAAAGGGGGAAAATGGGACAACTGTAATAGCATTATCAATAAATATATATATATAAAAGAAATATGCCTTCGAGGAGTGATATAACCCAGCCTGCATTCTAGCTAACAACACTGCAGCTGACAACAAACAATGTAATACAATTACCAACTCCATAGGCCCACCAGAGGGGTTGCAGATATTTTTTTCTAGAACCTTAAAAAGTGGGTATCAATGTTTCAGTAGACAGATGGGGAACTGGGGTTCAAATTAAGAAGTTCACACTCACATAGCTGGGAAGTAGTGGACCCAGGATTGGACCCCCGATCTGTCTGTATCATCATGGCCCTGCACTGCCCAGAAAAATCTACTTTGCTTGCTATTGCCAGCCAGTACATGGTTAACTGCTAACTGTGTAGAGTCTCCGTGTGGGAAGTCATTCTAGAAGACCAGCTAGAATGTCAAACTTTGGCCTGAAGAGCTGGGTTTTCAGTGAAAGATCAAGATGGTGGCTCTGTATAGATACGCAGTGGCCTCTCCATTCTCTGAACTCCAATTATGTTTAGTTTGAAATAGTTTTTTGTGATTTATGTGCATGCCAGTTTCCCTCTCCCACGACCTGTGAACACCTTCATGTTAGAGAATACGCCTTATACTTCTTTGAGACTCGGGGTCCAGCATTCACACAAGTTGGCTGACAGCTTGCTGATTCACCTGGTGCTTTACTGAGGACTAAGTGTGAATATTGAGTTATGTTAGGCTGACTGAGGTAAGGTGACTAGACTTAAGGTTTACATGCTATACAATAAAATGTAAAAATAGTGACCTAAGCAGTATTACATAGCGGTTTTCAGACGAGTGCCCTCAGACTTCGGTGTGTGTGTGAATCACCTAACCACATGTAGACTATTCAGTTCATCCTATTAGAAAGCAGGCACAGAGTAGACAAAACTATTGCAATTAAGCAAGTGGAGGGACGGGACAGAGTGGGGAGACTCAACTTGTGGGGTCCATATCCCATTCCCAAACCTTGTTGCTGTTCTCAGTCCTTTTGCTTTCAGGGCAATGAAGAGTAGTAATAAGGGAATATAACAGCTACTTTTATTGAGTACTTACAAGGTGCTTGGCACTGTTCTTGCTGCTTTAAGCATGTTATCTAGTTCTCATAGTGCCCTGTAGCAGTTAGATCACTGATGATTTTTTTCTTTAAAAAGTAGTAATTACTTCTTTACATTGACACAGGAAAAGCAGTATTCCTGGTTCTTCTGAATCCAAAGTCTCGGGCTGAATCTTCCCGGACACTGGGTAGCGAGGGAGCATTTCAGGGATGCCTAAGCTTGAGGTCAGGGTGCCAAGGGCACAAGAGGGACAGAGGTGTGCTCAGACAGCACTTGCAGGACACGGCTCACCACAGAGGGCTGTGCCCTTAGTGCTTGCCTGTGGAGTCTTTAAGTGCATTTAGGAGCTGAACATACCCCACACAGTACCTGGTGGTTTGCAAGGTACTTGAAATGTTTAGCAAATTTCTAAAGTCAGTCTCTGTCTTTCCCCTAGAAACACTCCAAGAATTTTTCCACCTGATGTCTAGGAGGAAGGCCCCACTCTAGATTTTTGTCTCCATCTAGGTTAATTAAGGCTGGCGTTGGAGATATCTCCCAAGGGCTAAAAGGATTTAGAGTAGTTTTCTGCAGGTGGGGGGGGGGGCGGGGAGCAAAAGCAGTACTGGAATTGCGAAAGTGTAGGCGTTTGCCAGGTGAGCTGGGGGTGGGGGAGCAGTTAACGCCCAAGAGAACAACTTTTGCACAAATTTTCATTTTGGCTTGGAAATAGAAATGGGTTAAAAGGAGGTGCCTACTAACAAACCAACCAGTGAAAGACGATTAGTCGTCTATTAATTGCTCTATTCATGTACATCAGTCTTTTCCTGGCTGCTAGAACAGAGAAATTTTTAATTTTTGGTGCTTGTAGAATGGCTGGTATTGATGAGGCATCCTGGAAGGCTTTACATTACTTAGTAATCTTGTCTGTACATTTTCCCATATAGATTGTTGGTTGCTTTCAAGAAGGCAGAGTTTGCTTTTGCATCCTGAAATTGGGTAGGGGAGTGTGGAGAAGAAAAGCATGGTTCAGAGCAGCGAGAAAGAACCTCTTCCCCATACTATTAAACCACAGGTGGTTTTGACGTGCACGGTCAAGTCCTTTATGCATATCATGGACTTACAGGTAGTGCGTTCAATACCAGCGCCCCGGGAGCCTGCTGCCCGGAGATCAGGGACCCCGGCTGTCCCTGTCCCGGCACATGGGGTTCCTGCCGGAAAGGAGACTGGCGTGGGAAAGGGCTGATGGGCTTCCTGGCCCAGGGAAATTAGCGTTTGGCTTCCCCTTTCTGCGTCTACCTCAACGCGCCCCAGGATCACTCCCACCCTTCTGTTCCTACACGGGGAGCGAGATAAGGAGGCGGGATTATGTCTACTGTGACCTGGGTCCTTTCTAGGAGTTCCCAGAAGGGCTATTTTTAGTGGTGGCCGCCCCTCTAACGTACCCCGGGGCGGGGGGGGGCGGTGGTAGCCGAGCAGATGCTGCGCACCTGGGCGCCGCGGGAAGCCCGCGCACTGTCAGGCGTGGGGGGAGGGGGTGGGTCGCTGTTCTAGCGGATTCCCGGGGCAGAGCCGCCAGGTGGGCGGAACGCAGGCCTGAGTGACCCCGCCGGAAAGCGGCGGAGCGGTCCCCCGCATCCCAAAGAAAATGCCCAGCGCCAGGCGGCAGCCCGCGCCGGCCGGTGGTTGGCGCGGGGCCTCTGCGGGGGAGGAAGGGCCCGGCGCTGCGCCCTGCGCCCTGCGTCACAGCGGGGCTGGGACCGCGGGCGGCGGCGGCGGCGGCGACCCCGGGGCCGGACGCTGGGCGGCGCTGGCTGCCGCGGGCCCGGCTGCGTGCGGGGCGGTGCTGGGGGCGGCACCGTCGCCCGGGGGAGGTGGAGAGGGGAGGGCTGCGGGCCGGGGCGTTAGCTGCGTCCCGGCTCGGAGCCCGCGAAGAGGACCTGGAGGAAGGCGCCGCGGTGGCCGCGGGCGCAGGGCTCCGGGCGCGGCAAGCCATGAGCAGCGGCCCCGCGGGCGACCCTGCTGTCGCTGACCGCCAGTGAGCCCGGCCGGGAGGCAGCTCGCGGCTCCCCAGGACCCTCCGCAGTCGGCTCCGTCGCGCGCAGAGGTAAGGGCGGGGACCGCGGAGGGATGGAGAGGGGCGGCCCGCGGAGGACCGCGGGCTCGGTCCGCTAGGTGCGCTGGGACCAGGGCTCGCCCCGCTGCGCCCCTCCTTGCTCTCTCCCGGCTCCCGGGGAGGCAGAACGCGGTCGCCTGCCCGGCGCGCGGTCCCCGCGCCCTGCACGCCGGGGCTCCGAGACCCGCCAACCCCTGCTCCACCCATCCCGAGCTTCCGGGCGCGGGTCCCCAGCCTGGCGCCCAGCGCAGCGCGGCCGCGGCAGGTTCTGCGGACTTGGGGGATGGGAGTGGGCGGACGCGGAGAAAACGGGGTCGACCCCGGTGGTCGGGGTTCTTTACTGCCTTAAAAATCCCCTAGACTCCAGGGCCTGCCCCTTCTGGTCTGCTGACCCGTCGCCACCCCCCGAGCCCCTGAAGTTAACACTTTGGGGACAGAGGAATTTGAAGGTCTCCGAAGGGACCGAGCGCGCGGCGCCGCTCGCCCGCAGGACCGCAGGGGAGCGCGGGGAGAGCCGGTCGCGCGGCCCCGCGAGCCAGGTGTCTAGGCCAGGGCTGCTGCCTTGAACTCCAACTCGGGCTCGCTGGTCTCTTCTCTCCAGCTGGTTCCCAGCAACGAGGCGGTTTAGTGATGGAGTGAACAACTCAGGAACCTGAGGATGTGCTCTGTAGACACCCATTCCTTTCTTTCCCCCTCCGCCCATTCTTCCCTCCCCCCCACACGCCGGCCGGCGAACATCAGGCTCCAGTTCCTTCAGAACGAAGGGCACCTAGCCCACTTCCTAGGATGGGCATCTCGGTGTTCGCGCCAAAGTTCTCTTGGTTTCAAATTCTTTTACAGCATTTTAAACTCCCAGCAAACCAGTTAGGAAACATGTTCAAGTCCCCATCTTCCTTCAAGTGAAAAATGAGGCTCCTTCCGTCTCTGCGGGAGTGCTGGCTTTGCGCAGAGGGAGGCTTGCCTGACCCCACCGAGCGGGGCCTTTGGCAGAGGAATAGGTGAGGAAATGGCAGCGCCGTCTCTGTCTCCACTTCTCGCAAGGGCTCGGCGGTGCAGGGAGTGCAGCCGTGAGCACCGGTCGCCTCGGGGCCTGGGGCGTAGCTGTGTCCTGGGCGTGCGGGAGACTTCTGCGTAGGCCAGCCGTGGGCAGTGCGGTCCCCGCGGGAGAGGAGGGACAGTGCTGGTCGCCCTTTCGGTGGTCACATCCCTGGAAAGCCGCCAGGGCCAGTCAGCTGCATAGGTGTACACGTTCTCTCTGTATTTCAAACGATTTGTGTCAACCCAAAATGAAAGCTGAACTTCGCAAAATTTGCTCAGACTTACAAACTTTGTGTTGGATGTGTAGACATGGATAACAGATTACAACTATAATCTGTGATGTTTGCATTTCTTGTGACTTGTTTAAATAGGGAAGAACAAGGGTTGGCTTTACTTCGGAGTCGTTAACCTGAACAGTCTCTCCAGGTTAGGTTGTGTGTTTGCTTTTGAGGGGAAGAGGGAGCGGAGCTGCAAGGATGGATATTTTTGGTGATTCCTATCCGAGATAGTGACCATGAATAGGGCTCTAACTCGACGGTCATATCACATAGCGTATTTAACAATACTAATAGAATTATCAACGCCTTTGTGAGTGGCACTAATTTCTTATTTCTCAGATGGACTAAGCACTTAACGAAAATGTTTTTAGAGGGGAATGCTTTTAGTGAAAAAAATGTATAATTTTCCATTTGTATGAGGCTTATCAGTTTATCTTTTAAAAAGAACATAAAGTTTGCAGAATTTTAACTTCTAAGTTACCCAGTTTTTATCAAACTTGTTACAATTTGAGATTTTTAATAGTCTGTATTTTTAAGTTACAGTCACCGATAGCATTATAATAAAGCCCACGTTTTTAAAAAACGGGGTAGAAACTTGTAAGCGTTTTGGCAAGCATCGCGCTCACGGTTTAATAAGGGACTGTGCTGTAATACAGTCTAGCTGCTCCAGGACCGGACACTCGGCATCTCACACTCTTCCAACAGGCCCGTAACGTAGATGGTGCCGTCAGTGTTTCACAGAAGGAAGAGGCCCAGAGGCTGTGACTTGCCCGAGATGGTTCAGCTGAACTAATGCCTGAGTGAGGCCAAGCCTTTTCAGTTCCAGTGATATACTTTTCCATTATCCGAAGCTCCCTCTTTTTTCCCCTGCATACAGTTATTATTAACTTACCGCTATGACTCTGAAAAAACTGAGGTCAAGGAAGTAAAGTCACCTGCCCAGGGTTTTTCAAGGAATTAGTATGTAGAAGAATTCAAATTTGGAATCAGAGCCATCTGTTTCCCGAACCCCTGTTCTTGCCATTGATCTCTATTAAATGACTGATTAAGAGCTAAACCTAATGGACGTTTCACTTCTGCTCATCCGCTGTTCTCACCCACATGACGACCCTCGCGGGCTACACACATCACACTTCCAAAGTCCAGCTGTATCTCCAGCCCTGGGTTGCTAATGAAAGCATATTGCAGCCAACAAGGATGAAATTAATATAGAGGCATCCTTGAATCCACTTTATCTTAAAATACAAATCATTCTAGATTGGCATGGGGCAAAGAGCATAGCCCCAAGATAGGAAAAGCTGGTGTCAAAATCTGGCTCTGCTACACAGTAGGAGTGCCAACTAACTCAACTCATATGATTCAATTTCTCTGAGCCTCGGTTTCCTCCTACATAATGGGGCTCATAAAGCCTACCTGGCGGGATCGTTGTTCAGATTAAATGTAGCAAGACATACAAAGGGCAGCTCCTTTCACCTAGTAGGTGCTAGTAAATGGGACAGATGAATACCCCTGTGCCCTCGGTAGTGCTTATTGAAATTTCTGCTGTTTCACTTTTTGTATATTTTACATGTGTCTAGTGATTAGTCGCTGTCGTCAGTGATTTGCTTTTCATATGGTTACACAAAGGTCTCATCCAGTTGTCAGCATCTTTAACTTTTGAATCACTTCCTTTTTTTGTAGTCCTGATTGACACACGTTTAGTCACCTTACATAGTTTTTCCTTTGTTCCACAATGCACATTCTTTAGGACTTTATTAGCCATGTTTCAGTCAGTAGGAAACCTATTTCTCAGCCTTGCTTATCACTCCCGGAAGGCACCATGTCAAACCCAGGATCTCCCCATCACATGCCTCACTCTTAACCGAGCCTCTGCCTGATGAGATTGGGCATCTCCCTCAAGGCCTGGTGTAAATGCTACATCCTGCCTGAGCTCACGTCCCCTGCGTTTTAAATCCTTTGTCTGTTCACTTATAATTCAGACAGCATCTACCCCTAGTACTTTAAAAAATTTTACTTTTGCTTTTTTAGTTATTTGCCCAAGTAGTATCCTATGAAAGACTGTAAACTCTTTGAGGACAGAAATGTTTTTCTATTTCTTTACAGCTTTCGCTTTGTATAAAGCATGGATTGGTTCTGTTTCCTGGATGAAAGATAAGTCAGATATTCTGAGAGATTCTTGCAATAATTAGGAAAGGCACCAAATTATTTTTCTCTGTTACATTTCATGGAAAAAGGTGCTATTGTTAGTAGCACCTTCCTCTTTATTTTGAGACTGATTTGTCCCAGTGTTCTCCACCAGTTTAACTGGAATTGCATTTCCTGGGAGGGCAAAGTTTTTCAACAAAACCTTGGCTGTTACGTGCCATGTGAAACAGCACATTTTCACCAATAATGGAACCTCCTAAGGAGGCATGATAACCTCCTTAGGTGCAGGTATATTGAACACATCAACAATGTCCGAGTAGTTTGGCATTTTAGACAGGGTAACAGTCCAGGTGGATTTCTTCAATTGGGAATCACATTTACCTGAGGGAAAGGAACACTTAACCTTTCAGAGGAGGTTGAGATAATGAACGAGGAGATTCCTCTTTTGCTTGGAAATAAGACTAATCATGGCCCAGCATGTTGGCTACAATGAGAAGTGACCTTTGGGAGAGAATAAGCACATAGAAAAGACCCAGACAGTCTCACCACAAATATGAGAGGTGCAAAAAGTAAAAAGGAAGAGATAAAAGCCATGAAGCATGACTGTAGTACCGTATGACTGAGGCCTGCTAGCTTTTGCTCATTCCTGGACTAAAGAAGTGGGAAAGAGACTGTGGGGTCAAGGTGGGCAAGAGAAACTAGTGTGACCCTGAACATCTAGTATGTTAATATACGCCCATTTGATTCCAGTGCTTTCACAGTGGGCAATTTCAGAGCTTTGCTTAAAGCATAGTTTGGCAAAAACATACTGCAAATTTTCTAAGTATTAAAAGGAAGAGGATAACTGAACTCTTTGCTTCTGTCAGGTATGAAACAAAAAAATAACCCTGGCTGTCTACACAGAAGTATAACAAATTCTGGGAGTAAATTTAGGATCATTTTCTGGTGCTGGATGGGTATCCTTTTAAAATATGGTTCTGTAGTCTACAGTGTATCTAACTATGAATGGGAGTTGGTAGAGAAATAATAATAATGGTTCAGACACTGAATAGAGTTCAGAAAAGAAAAGGGAAAATTGGCAAAATTAAAAAATCAGTTTTAAGCAAAACGCTTTAAAGCTTAGGGAAGTAACTAAAAGGGTTTCAGATGACTGAAGTATTTTGACTCAAAGGAATCCATGAGAACTGTATGTTCATTAAAGAAGTCCTTTAAGGACTGAGAAGACACAAAGCTAATCCCGTGCTGGAGAAGGGCGGGAAGGTGGGGCAAGAGGAAAGTTCATTTGGCTAAACCCAAGAACTGCCCCAAGGGCTGCAACTGTAGAGAATATAATGCCGCTCTTAGAAAAGTGTTTCTCCACCTTTCTTTCATTATTACTGTCCCTCCCCAAGCCTGTTTTAGATATATTATAGATACACTGTATATCTGTTTATGTAACGTGGCCTTTTGGCAAGCTGCAAACCGTTAGTTAAGACTTATTGCCCTGTTCTCAGAACCAATTTTCAACGGAGGCAAGATGGGCCCCCTATTGAGAATACAGGGTGTGGTATGATTCTGTGTTATGTTAGAAACTCACAAAAGAACCATATGGAATCAAAGGAAATGAAGAACAGTGTGTTCGCGCATGGGTGTATGTATGCATGAATGCATATGATAGATCAATTAACAAATTCTCTGGAATTAAATTGCATTTCATGCCTTATAAAAAAGCATACTTTATCGGCTCTTAAACTGAAATACATATGTAATATATATAAGGCTTCTTGCCCCAATTGCACCTTGGCAAAATTATTAAATTCATGAAGTTATCTTCCCAAGCCTCCTCTACAAGCATGCTTCTTTTTCCAGGATAGGAAGCCTTCCCCAGACTTTAAATGCTCAATATCCTGTCTTTATTTCTGCTATGCTGGGAAGACTCTGACATTAGCCATTCGTGTGACTGGTCAGTTATATAAGTATAAATAAGTTTGTCCTTATTAAAGCATTTGTATTTTATGCCATGTATTTATAAATACGAAACACTATGTTTTCTATCAAAGGGATTTCAGCTCATAACAAGTAAATATTTGGGAAGGGTGAGGCTTCTGAAGTCATTCTTAGCGTTTTCTTTTTCCATTCCATGCTTCAGTTCCCTGGGGAGCATAAGCCTGGGCTTCTGATGGCTAATCTTGGGCCGCCGCAAGGTTGAGAGGAGCTTGGTTCCTTAATACAGTGTTGGCTTCCTTCAGCATGTGGAGCCTGTTGGTTCATGGTTCCTCCCTTTCCCCCAAAACGAATCTTCTTATCCTGCAGGTTCTATCTTAACAAAATTGATCTTTTTTCTTTGTTTTTCAGCATCTTTTCTCTTTGTTTGGCCATACCTGCCTTATTCACTTTGGTCTCCACAGCATCTTCACCAGTGTGTGGGACATAGCTACTCAAGAAATAGTCCTGGATTAAATATTAAAGATATATTTTACGGTAATTTTTGTAGCCTACCATCTTGGATTGTACCCATTTCCTTTTCTATTATTTTAAATGTGGGTAATGAAATTTAATAGTGTAATTAGAAGTTATCCCTCTTAATAGAGTCATGAAATATGTATACAAAAATATTTCTATATGTGATTGGAAATTAGAAACTAGAAAAGTATTTAGCTACTAACACCTTGTCTTTTAAAAATAAATATGAAGTTAATGTCATTAGGAAAACACTGGCTAATTTGTATTATCTCCCTTGACAGTAGCAAGGTCATTATCTTTAATGTTTCTATCAGCAAAGTTAGGAAATACTGGCCTGCACACACAACTTTCTGGTGAATGCACAATTATGCGGATCCCTATAACCAGAAAGTAGTTAAAATCGAGGAGCTAGCAACTGGAGGTATGCCTGGCATTTGGATCTCAGTGCTCAACATTTTATCTAAGGATCTGGTGGCATAATAGAAAAAATGGATCTGATATTTTCTGTAAGTTGCTCCATGGTGGATAGAGCAGCATGGTGTTGAAGCAAGGACTGGCAATAAGCTTGGCAAATGAAATGAAATAAAGATAAAGAAAGGAAGTAGTCGAAACTAAGCAATGAAGTTCATTTAAGGAGAACATAGAGTTGTACCTTGAAGAAAAACAAATAAACCAGACTTCCAGCCAAGATGGAGGCGTTAGATAGACACACTGTGCCCCCTCACACAACCAAAAGAGGAACAACAACAATTTAAAAACAAAAAACAACCAGAACTGACAGAAAATCGAACTGTATGGAAGTCCAACAACCAAGAAGTTAAAGAAGACACGTTCATCCAGACTGGTAAGCGGGGTGGAGCAGGGCGGAGAGGGCTCGTGGCAAGGCGGTGGTTTGTAGAGCAGGGCAGGCAATGCTGTAGCTGGCTGGTGAGACTGGCCGGTGAGCAGGGCAGACCT
This sequence comes from Micronycteris hirsuta, assembly GCA_004026765.1. NCBI lineage: Eukaryota > Metazoa > Chordata > Mammalia > Chiroptera > Phyllostomidae > Micronycteris > Micronycteris hirsuta. The sequence goes on from PVJI01032972.1 coordinate 10,375, forward strand.
GGACCCAGGAGGGCCAAGGCTGGGGGAGCAGGTGGTCCCGCATTCAAGTGCGGATAAAGGAACAGCTGTGGAGCGAAACAGACCGCACAGCCCAGGGTCTCAGCGCGGGGAAATAAAGCCTCAAACCACCAATTGAAAATACTTGTGGGGGTTGAGGCGGCAGCTGGAGGAACTCCCAGCCTCACAGGAGAGTTTGTTGGAGAGACCCACAGGGTCCTAGAACGTACACAAGCCCACCCACCCAGGAATCAGCACAGAAGGGCCCAATTTGCTTGTGGGCAGCAGAGGAAGTGACTGAAAGCTGACAAAGAGTGGAGCAAGCACCATTGTTCCCTCTCGGAGGGACTCCTCCCCCACAGGCAGCATGTGAACGCATCGACATGGGTTACCCCGCCCTGGTGAACAGCTAAGGCTTAGCCCCTTATACGTTAACAGGTGTGCCAAGAAAAAAAAATGGCCCAAATGAAAGAACAGATCAAAGCTCCAGAAAAAATACAACTAAGCCACAAAGAGATAGCCAGCCTATCAGATGCACAGTTCAAAACGCTGGTAATCAGGATGCTCACAGAATTGGTTGAATTTGGTCGCAAATTAGATGAAAAAATGAAGACAACACTAAGTGAAATAAGGGGAAATGTACAGGGAACCAATAGTGATGGGAAGGAAACTGGGACTCAAATTAACAGTGTGGACCAGAAGCAAGAAAGAAACATTCAGCCAGAAAAGAATGAAGAAACAATTCAAAAAAATGAGGAGAGGCTTAGGAACCTCTGGGGCATCTTTAAACGCCTGAACATCCGGGTCATAGGGGTGCCAGAAGGAGAAGAGGAAGATCAAGGGATGGAAAACTTATTTGAACAAATAATGGAGGAGAACTTCCCCAAGCTGGTGAAGGAAATAGGTTTTCAGGAAGTCTAGGAAGCTCAGAGAGTCCCAAAGAAATTGGACCCAAAGAGGAACACACCAAGACACATCATAATTACATTACCCAAGATTAAAAATGAGAGCATCTTAAAAGCAGCAAGAGAATAGAAGACAATTGCCTATGAAGGAGTTCTCATAAGACTGTCAGCTGATTTCTCAAAAGAGACCTTGCAGGCAAGAAGGGGCTGGAAAGAAGTATACCAAGTCATGAAAGGCAAAGACCTACATCCAAAATTACTCTATCTAGCAAAACTTTCATTTAGAATGGAAAGGCAGATAAAGTGCTTCTCAGATAAGGTCAAGTTCAAAGAGTTCATCATCACCCAGCCTTTATTATGTGAAATATTAAAGGGATTTATATAAGACATGGATGGTTATCAACAGGGGAGTGGGAGGGGGAGAG
>PVJI01032973.1:0-11718 GCA_004026765.1 Micronycteris hirsuta
CCCCTCCCCCTGCACTCTTTCCGGCCAGCAGAAGTCATTGACTCCACACTTCCTGCCTTGCACTGTAAACACTCCCTCCAGCTGCTGTCTGCATTCACTCCATGTTTAACTATTTCATTGCTAAAGACCCTTTTCCCAGAACGGTGTACATACTTACAACATTCTTATCCTCTGAGTCAAATAATTGTTCACAGACTTTTCCCTCCATTTCTGACAAGCCTCCTTATGTTCCCTATTCTCCGAAGTCTGTTTGTACCATTCATACATGAAGTCCATTTTTTGATGTTGTTAATTCTGAGAATGGTGCCAAAAATATTTTTTCTATAGCTCAGAACTGTTTATTGAGAATCTTCTATGTGTGTAACACTGTAATTTATTTATCACCTAAGGAATTGCTCAACAAGGAAAAGGGAGAGGAAGAGTTTATTCTCTGGTTTTCAAAGTTTATACAACAGACTAAGAAAATTCAGTCTGGAGCATAACTTGACAGGGTCTTGGCACAGAAGCATAGTTCAGGCTTTTGCAATAAAGATAATAAAGACAGTGTTGAGTTTGAAAGAGAATAAAATAGAGATGCAAGAGAGAGATCAATAAACCACTCAAACAAAGCTTTATAGAGTTGCTCTCAAAGGGGCAAAGGGTAGTCCTTAGCTTTATGGGCCCAGAAACTCCATTTTTGGTTTAGACATTAGAATCGTGTGAGGAATATTTGGTCAGATATCTGCAAATTGAAGTCTAAAACAGTTTCTCTTCAGTGATACTGGGGTAGAGCCAAGCAAAGAAAGCTTGAATTCAGTTTAAAGCCAAATGCTAATATCTTGCTGTTGACTTCCATCATCACGTAGCACTTAGTTTCCTCACGGAATGTATATTCTATTTAAATTTTGAATTGCCTCTGAAAATAAGTAAATTGTCTTCAACATATTGTCAATTGGTAATATTTCTTATTAGGATGTTAATAAGAAGGACAAATGTCTAAGTAAACTAGGCCAGTTCCAGTTGTAGCGATCCCAGTTCTGAATACTCCAGCTATAAAAACCTGGGGCAAGTTACTCAACTAACTTTGCGCCTGGTTCCCTCATCTGTGAAATGGGATAATAATAGTAACTACCTGACAGGATTGTTGTGAGAATTAAATGAAGCAATACAAGAAGAGCACTTAGAATAGTGTGTCTGCTACATTGTAAGCACTCAGTGTTAACAGCTATGTTAATTTTATTGCTATTTTTAAGCCATTTTACCTGAAATCACTCAGTGTGCTGAGAATGGCTTTTGAGTATTTGCATAAAAGTCCATCCGCTGTGAAGAAGAAGGGGTGGTCCGTTCCAGGCGGTAGTATGGTGTAACAATGAAACACAGCACTGGAGTCAGTCTCTTTTGTAAATGAAGAAGCAAGGCATGAAGGCATAAGAACAGTTTCATCATTTAAAAACATGACCATTTGAAAGTCTATTCTTTAGTAAGAACCAAGAAATCTTCTAAACCAAACACTAAACTGTATTAGTTTGTTCGGGGTGACTCAATAGAATACCACAGACTACGTGCCTTAAACAACAGAAATTCCATTTTTTTTTCACAGTTCTGGAGGGTGGAAGTCCAAGATCAAGGTGTTAGCAGGGTTGATTTCTGGTGAGGACAGTCCCCTTGTCTTACAGGTGGCCACCTCCTTGCTGCGTCCTCACGTGGTGCACATATACCTATACCGTGTGTGGTATTAAAAAATGTTTAAGTATCTGTAATACAATCCATTTTGAAATACAATTTTTACTACATATTGAGCCTACAACTTATTTTTTATTCTGGCCTTTACTGCCACATGGAAAGCTATCCCAGAGTTCCCGAGGAAAAACAGAAATAGTTTTTGAAATTAGAAAACATAGAATCTCTAAGTGATAATTAGGAGAAAATAGAGTAAATGATAACATGGTTGGGGAAAAAAAGAAGGTAAAATCTATTTTAGAACATACCTTCAGGCTGTTATGCATACCTTTAGGATTATTTATACAAAGCTGAATCACACACACATACCCCTTTTACTAACAGAAGCTATAGCTATTTATGCTCATTACACTTAATAACACATATGCGTAGAACCTAGAACTGTGGTTGGTTACTTTTACTCTGAACATAAGGATGAAATGAGTCCAGAGAAAACATGAAATGTGCTTTCCCAGAGTCCAATCCTGCCATGGAACACAGTGAATGTTGTCCTCTGGGAGAGAGACAAGCCATTTAAATTCAGAGAACAGATTCTTAACACTGGCAAGATATTTTTAGCTCAAGCTGTAGCTTAATTTGGAATCCAACCAGTTGAGGTCTTGCCTTTTTCTTGGATTGATTTTTTTTTTCTTTAGTGGCAGTAGATAGCTCTACATATGGAGAAAGTGTTCTCCAAAAGTAGCATTTTAAATGTTCTTGAAGAATATGTATTTTAAAACAGGTTGAAAATTATGTTCATGTTAAAGCTCTGAACACTTCTTTTTAAGCCATGGACTGTTTTTAGAGTTGTGGTGTATGGTCTTAAAAAAAAAAAAAAAAAAAGGAAAGAAAGAAAGATGCTCTTAATTGGTTTATTCAGCCACAGTTCTAACAGGGTATGCCTACCTGCACAACTCCCTGATAGAATAGCAATACATCCTTCATGGTGCCTGGCCTGGGAGGCCTGATCCAGATAAGGATATGGGGAGTTTCTGGGCTTCCTGGGGACTGTGCTGCTGATGCTCGAAAGGAACCCCCTGGGCTTAACAGGTGGCTGATCCTATCAGCCATGATGGCTTGTCTGCTGCAGGGATCCCTGCTCTTGCCTGTCCTTCAGAGTAGTCTAAATTCAAATTCTAAGAAAATAAAAACAATTAATGACCTCGGTCACACTAACCACATTTCAAAGGCTAAGTAGCCACATCTGTCCAGTGCGCTACTGTATTGGAAAGTAGAGAGCCTTTCCTTCCATCATGACAGAAAATTCCACTGGATAGCACTAGTCTACACCAAAGACAAAGTAACATTTGTTATTTCCGTGAGAAGCACTAGATAGGGAGTTAAGAGACTCAGAACGTGGTCTTATTCCCCCCTCTATTTTTTTCTTGACAAACACACAAATATAAGGCTTAGGCTTACTATGTACCAAGTACTGTTTTAAGCACTTACAAATATCATCTCATCCTCATAATGACTTTATGGGCCTGCACAATTATCTTTATTTTCCAGATGAGGAGAACCCGTAAATAGTAGAACCCAGATACGAACCCAGGCATTCTGCCTTCAGAGTCTATGGTCTTAACCACACTTACTGTTGTGTTTATGAAGATCCATGTGATTTAAGAGAATCGCTTCACCTCACTCATCAAATGAGGAAAGCTGGCCGAATGCCATCCAATGTCCTTTCCGCTGCCAACATTCTAGGAATTATTCACAGTTGTTGTTGAGTGCCTACTCTTGGTGGGGAGTATTTTAGATGCTGCATATACATCACACACAAAGCAGACACAGTCCTTGTCCTCATAGAGAGAGAAGCAGACATTAATCGAACACGTAAGTAAAATACATGGACAAGTGCAATGGGAAGCAGTGTGACAAAGGATTGGCTTTTAGTGCTGAGTGTTTAATGAGATTCGACCCAGGCAGAGAAGCCAGACTGACTCTTTTGAGCAGGCAGAACTTGCTTGGGTAGCGCAGCCAAGAGGTGGGGCGATCAGGGAGCCTCCACGGTCCTGGCTGCTGTCCGGCAGTGCAGGTCAGCTGTGCCCACATGCCTGTATGGAGGTGTGCTTACCATGGGTCTCTGTGGGGAGGGACAGGAGTGGGAGGGTGAGGTTGGAGATAGGGCCACAAAGAAACAAAATTTGCCCTTCCTCAGGGCACTCTTCTCCCTGGTTAGCCCAGATTCACGTCTCCTGGGCAACCAGGGCATGTGCCTACGTCAGAGTTAAAAATGGAACACAGGCTAACATCTGTAATGGGGACCAAAAATAATTTGGGTTTCAGCCTGTGCACAGCTTGCACAAAGAGGATAGTCGAGCACATGCCTATGTCAGGAATGTCAGTGTGTGACAGGAAAATGTGTGCAAAATCTCAGCTAGGGAATCGAGGCAGGAAACTTCCGGTGAGAAAATTATTTGCGTCGGGGCTTTGGACTTCACTCCAGAAAGAGCACTGACTCTCAACTTTCTGGGTGGGGAATTTTGTTAAGGAAAAACAATCACAAGGAAAAGGAGAGCAGCTAAGAACCCCATTCTGAAGAGGCTTCTTTTCCTCCTCTCATTTTTCTGCTGTAGGTTTTCCCCAAGGCTCTGGCTTCAGTGTCCTTCGCTCAGCAAACTCATTCCATTTCATGGCATTAATCAGCTCATCAGCAGATGGTGCAAATGCAGACGGAAGGCCGAAAGGGAGAGAGCCTACTCTGGCTTTGAACCTGGATACTAGGAAGAAAATTTGCCTTCCTAAGTTTAACCACCAAACAAGGGGAATGGCTCAGAAGAGTGACTGATCCTAAAGAGGTACCTTAAAATCCAGGGTGCAAACTCAATACCTACAGTGACAGGTGACAGAAATATGGTGAACTGAGGATTGTGCACTGCTGCCATTACTCTGCTAACTGTTGCTCGATTCCTTTTTTCTATCTTTCTTTTCTTGTTTTTTTTTTTTTAAAGAGAAGTCAGAAACCTGAATTTTCATGGGAAATGTGGTTATCTGATGTTATATGTTAAGTGGCACAATATGTCTGCAGGGGCAGCAGTGGTCTTTTGCTGCTAAGACTTGATAGCCTTATTATAGCTAAAGAAAGAATTTGTCTGTGAGGGAAGTGGCCTGAAGAAAAGCATAACGAAGGAAGGATGAACAAGAGGGAACAGAGGCAATGGTTCTCTGATTCTGCAATACCAGATGAGAAGGACAAAAAAGAACATGTAGCAGGCGCATACCGAGTCTTGTATGTGGAGACGTGTGCCTCAGAGGATCATGGGTTGATGACATCAGACACTAGGATCAACCAGCTGACTGTGTCCCACTGGTTTGGTTTACAGCATGCTATTTCTGCGTGTAATTTGGTTTCCCAAGATCTGTCCACAGATAGAGAACGCAAATATGAATGTCCACTTTACTTAGTAGTTTTACTTCACTTTCTAAAACAATAAATGTGTATTCTAATTGTACAAAGTTATCTCTTTTGGTTAAACCAAGTGTGTCCCCCAGGACCTCCTCATCTAAGATATGCTTGAAAACTAAGTTTCTGTGTGATGATCACGTATATAATCTGGTCCTGGATCTGGAACCATGCATGCCTCCAGGGCCTTGGCTTCTGCAGTGGGAAATGATATTTAAAGGCCACAATCTGTGCTGTCATTACATCCAGGCCTTTCCAGTGGTCAGAGCTCGGAAATGCATATTTCTGGAAATTAAAAAAATCACAGGCTCCTACTCATATTTCCAATTCAAATTTAACATTATAAGGGAATACACCCCCCACATATATATCTGTGGAAATGATTCCTCAGATATTTGCTTTATCCTGTAATATAAAAAATAGTTTCAGAATAATACTAATAGTACTGCTAACAATAAAACTATTTAATGCACGGTTTAGGATTTCTTTGAAGCTCTCTTTGTCCTTAAAATCTATTCCACCGAGGACATACAGTTAAAATGCTGTGTCAGTAACTTGAAGTAATTATTTTCTCTGTGTAGTTATATCACCAACTCGGTACAGAGTTAAAAACGATAAAATATTTATTTCAATTTTTAAAATATTTTAGGGATATTTTTCTTTTTGAGTTGTCTTTCAGATATGTAACATGGTAACATGACACCAAATCTAAGACTACGTAATAAAGTACACTCTGAAAAGAATTCCTTCCGTCTGCCTTTGTGTTAGTTTTGATTTATCTTTGCAGTGTTCCTTTTTGGCAAGTGTGAGCAGAGAGGTATGTATTTTAATCCTATCGCTTCTCCACACAACACTGAGAGGAGAGGTGGCCGAGGGAGCCTTCCACTACCCAGGACGCTGCCACTCCAGCGCGGGGTCGGCTGTGCCCTGTGTCTCCCGGGGTGGTGTGTTGGCCGTGGGTCTCTGTGGGTGAGAGAAAAGGTTCCCCTAGTTATCTTGTGGTTATGTAAGAAAAGGTTCCCCTAGTTATCTTGTCTCTCTGGATACTCTCAGTTTGAAGTCATTATGCATAAAGACAAAGCATCTTCCTTCTTCTTGAACCAACTCGGCCTCCAAACTTTCCTCTATCTGTTCTCAGAGCCTCAGTTCCCCTGATGACCCAGTATCAAAACTTTGGTCAACTTGGAATTCTCCATTCTGCTTTGTCTTCATACTTTATTAATCACCAAGACATTTAACATCAATATTTTTTGAGCATCAACTATATGCCAAGCATGGGAGAAATAAGACATGATGGGTAATTCCAAAAGCTTATGATTGTAGTGAGAAAGACACAGAATAAGTAAATGATCCCAGTATGGTATAAAGTGCGGTAATCAATTCAGAGTTGGCTGGAGGTGTTTCGGGAGAACAAAGGGAGTACAGAAAATTCTAACTAAGGAGGACTTCACAGAGAAGGTGATGCCTGAGCTGAATGTGGAGAAAGGTGAGAGTAGAATTTAATCAGGAGGAAAAGAGGATGAAGATGGGAGAAAGAGCGTTGCAGCCAGAGAGCACTCGAAGGTACGTGAGAGCAGGATGTGTTCTAAGAACTGCAGATATTTTCAATATGCTTGGCATGTCGTAATTTGGCAGAAGAAGAAAGATAGAGACCTGATGGCGAAAAATTTGTCTATGCACCATGAACACTTTTTTTTTTTACTTGAACTCTCTGGGAAGCCTTCTCAAAGGATTTAAAATTGTGTAGTGATGTCATCAGGACGGCATTGTAAAAAGATCACCCTGGATGTTGGCCAGAGAATGAGAATGGAATGAAAGAGGAAAGTCTGCAGGCAAGACTCATGGAGTAATCAAGGGCGGAATGGTGAGTGCCAGGGCTGGGGGCCAGGCAGAAAAGATGAGGGGAAGGAAACTGACTTGAGAGACATGAAGGAGACAGAACTGATGAGACTTTGCGAATGAATGGTGACTCTAGGACACTCTTAGACTGCTGGTTTGGCCAACTAAGTGGGTGGTGGCACCATTCACTTAAAACAGGAGCGCAAGAGGAGAAGCAACAGGTTGGTGCATGAAGAGCAATGATAAGGGTATCCCAGTGGAATAACACTATGAAAAAACTTATTCATTCAACAAATATCTACTGAGCATCTACTATGTGAAAGGCACAGTGTTTTCTAGGGGTGTGCAAGAGTTTATTTACAACAGAGAGAAGATTAGAGAGGGTGATTTAGGAAAAATGAGAGGGAAAAGAGCACAGGGATCAGAATCAGTAGGGACAAGAAAATGGAGCTTACAGTTGAGAAGCATGAAGGACGAAACTGATCTAAATATCCAAACAGTATGTTGGTCTAAAATTGCTTCAGTATGAATGAACACTGAAGTCCCAGAGCATTTCAAAGGCTGATGAACTAAATGTCTATCAATTTTTATTGTATATAGCTTCTTGTATCTTCCTTTTTTTTTCATTGCTATCACCAGAGCTCAGACACTATCTTCATGTTCCTTTAATTTGTGTATCTCTCCTGTTTTTGCTTTTTTTATTTTAAAATATGCTTCCTTCTTTATATCGTATAAGCAAAATGAAGAAATTATAAACATAATACACTGCTATTGCTCAAAGAGAAATACTATTAATATTTCAGGGTAGTTTTTATTTTTTGGCTAGTAAAAGAGGGAGAGGAAAAACATACACTTTTTAATTGACAAAAAGAGCATCATATTGTATATTTTTATTTCTAATGTGCTTTTAAAAATTTAAGCAGTAAGACATAAGCCTCTTTCTCTGCCCTTAAAAATCCCTCTATAACATAATTTTGAATGACCTTATAACATTATATTGTATTTTATTGTTTCCAACTTTTTTTAAATTTGATTTTATTAATTTTAATTTTTCCCATCACTTTTTTTAAAAGATTTTATTTTTATTTATTTTTAGAGAAAGGGGAAGGGAGGGAGAAAGAGAGGGAGAGAAACAGCAATGTATGGTTGCCTCTCACATGGCCCTCACGGGGACCTGGCCCACAACCCAGGCATGTGCCCTGACTGGGAATCAAACTGGGACCCTTTGGTTCCCAGCCCACACTCAATCCACTGAGCTACACCAGCCAGGGCTCCCATCACTTTTTATTACCCTTTATACCTTCTTCCACCTCTACCTTCAACTTTTGGTATTAAGAACAACTCTGACCATTTCAGCATTATGCCATCTTTCCCTTCTCTAAACTTATAATATTTATTGTCAGTGCCACTTACTTTACTTCCTATCATGAACTACTTTATGATATTTTTATATTTTTTAAACTTTTTATAAGCTTGTATTTTGGTTTTAGCAAATACTGTGTGTATCAGGCAGTGTAGGTTAGTTATGCTGTAGTAACAAACAACCCCCAAACCTCAGTGGTTTAAAACAACCACAACAGAAATAGTATTTCTCACTCATCATATTTTTTCATTTTGGCCACAGGTTAGCTGTGAACCTGTTTCACACGTTCCACACTTCAGGATCTGGGCTGAAGGGGCAGCTCTATCTGGAACGTGCTGTTCATGGCAGGGGGCAAAGAATAATGGTAGAATCATGCTATGACTCTTGTCTCTGCTTAAAATTGTACATAACTCCCACTCGTGTTTTATTGGCCAAATCCAGTAATATGGTTAAGCCTGATGTCAGTGGGTGGGCAAGTATAATCCTCTCACATGGAGAAAGAGCAAATTGTTGGAAACAGTAATAAAATCCACCTTAGCTCTACATTTCTACGGATATATGTATTTTACTTGTTCTTTATCTATTATCTTTATGAACTAGCTGGATTTTGTGAGGTTAAATATTAAAGGCTTTATTTTTCTCGCTGTCTTTCAAACATGCCTGAATGACATTCCCTTCTGCACTAATGAATATTTTCAGGGTGGGGGGCACATCTGAAAGCTTTTCTCAAAACTTTGAGGCACAATCCCATAGTCTTTTCTTCATGACTTAAAAAAATTAAATTTGTTCAAAATAAAAACTTGAATCCCTCATTCAGTTTAGTTTTCATTTATTGATTTTAGTGAGAGAGTAGAAATGGAGAGAAACATCCATCTGTTGTTCCACCTATTTATACATTCATTGCGAATTGAGACGATGCTCTAGCCCCTGGCGTTAACTGGACAGAGCACCCTCCTTCAGTGTAAAGGACCTTCACTTCCACAACTCAATCGGACCTAGGTGTGGACACTTGCAGTGAGAGTCTACTTTTCTCTATTGTTCTACCTCTTCCCCCAATCACTCTGTTTGACTGCTGCCACATTAGTACAGGTCCTCCTGTCTAACAGATGCAGAGCTGCTGGCTCTCTCTCTCATGGGGTGATTGGTGAGTTGTTTGAAAACTTTCAATCACCCTCGGCACTGTTTTCTAATGTGGCCGAGCATCTTCCAGCTGGCCCCACAACTGTTCCCATAGCTCTTGCTTCTGGCATCACACTGTTCCCTCGGGGTTTTCTTGTTGGGCACACATATCTCTAGGGGTGCTCATGCTGGCCACCTACTGCAGTGTGCACTCTGGTTCACTGGAAATGCTTGTTTTTGTTCCACCAAGTACTGAAAGTGCTAGCTAATCCCACAAGAGCCTTCACTCTTTGCTCTGTCATCAGGGGCAGCTCCAGTCAGTCCTTGGCTCAGACTTTTCCAGGTGCAAGTCAGTCTTCCGGGTCCTCCATCACCTGAAGACACATGGCAAGTTCTCTGAGATGTTCTCTTATAGCAACTTTTTACACTTAAGGTAAGGGTGGGATGGGAAGATTTCAATGCATAAGACTCTAGTAACTGTTTCCTGAAGTGATTCTCATCTCCAGTGATTCTCCTCTCATCTACACGCTGCAGGTGAGAAATGGCCTTAGAGTCACAAGGTAACTTTTGCAACTTCTTAGCAGGTCCTAAAAGCTAGGTCAGCACTTCCTTTTGTTTACTACTTTGGGGCAATAGCTAAGGGTAAGACAAGAGGGTATCACAGAATGTACAAGTGTATTTAGAATATCTGTTTTCTACCTGTGACATATTTTACAATCTAAACGGGCATAAACTGACATATTTTATACCTAACAACAAGCCTGAAAGATAGAAGAAGATGATATATGTTTTTTCCTTTAAAAGTCTGCAGATTTTATTAGCGTGTAGAAAAGAAAGATCGTCAGTGTAGGTTTTATTGCAAAAAGAAAACAGAAAATGTAATGACTTTTTGGATATACATTACTAAACAACACTATAATTCTCATGATTTTTGTCTTCTTTTATGTTCCTTTAAAAACATTTATTTTTAAGTGAACCCCCATTTTTTATATACCTCTATCACATAAACTTTAGCATGTACCATGAATTCCATTGCATAGCCACACGTACATAGGCAACTACAAGGTGATAATTTTGTTAGTTTAAGATACAAGTGTTTGCTTTCACAAGTATTTAGTGGCCTAAAAACATCACAGGTCCTGGCTAGTGTGACTCAGTTGGCTGGGCACTGCCCCACAAACTGAAAGGTCACCAGTTTGATTCCCGGTCAGGGCACACTCCTGGGTTGCCAGTTCGGTCCCTGGTTGGGGCACGTACAAGAGGCAACAAATTGATGTTTTCCTCTCACACTGATGTTTCTCTCCCTCTCTTTCTTCCTCCTTTCCCTCTTTCTAAAACTAAGCAACTTTTAAAAAGTAAAAAAAAAAACCAACCCCATTATGGATAACAAGATTACTGATTCGTACCATAAATCCATAATTTTATATGTTTTTATAAGATGTCTAGTTATTTTAATAAAAATTTACCTCTTTCTCATATCTAAGATGGCTGCATTTCACCTTTATTTTTCACCATTATTTTTAAGAAGCACAGACTTGTGAAACAGCAAACAAGATTAGAAAGTTCAGAATTGTGGTTAATATGAGAAGGATTGTAATATCAAAGGAAAGCGGCTGTGAAAACTTACTCTCGCATCCATCCCCGGAGACTGTGGTCATCTGGGGAAAACCGACACTTGGAAAGATCCATTCCCTGGGTTAGAGCAACTAAACTTACCTAATATTAACCATGAAAGCAAAAGAAAGCAATGCAGAGACCCAGGAGTAATATTTCAAGTCTTGACAGCTAGCAAATGAAAAACAGATTGGACAAATTTGGCTCGTAAATCATTCTACAATTTAAAGCCACTGTCCTTTAATTTAATCTTTTTAATAAAACTATGGTAGGTTTTCATCCTTGTAACTTGAGTAATGAGCCAACCCACCCTGAAGGCTGACGGCTGTGTCTGGGGCTGTTCGCTGGCACTAGATAACACCGGGTACTCTGACATTATGCTCCCAACTATGTTAATTATAAGTGTTTTAGAATAGAAACTCAGAACAGAAAATCAAAGAGGCTCTCAGTTCACCACTAGTAAACAAATAGCAGTCCCGCATGGCAGCAGCTTTCTTTGTTGGGGGTAAAAACCACTGAAATATTGGTGAGCTATTGAAATCCAGAATACTTTGGTGGACTATAAAGTTGATAATAGAATTTTCCTTCTAACATTTTACCAAAATTTTCAAATACAGAACAATTTGATAAAATTCTAGTAACATCTCCTGTATTTATCACCTAGATTCTATTATATAATTAA
>PVJI01032974.1:0-11699 GCA_004026765.1 Micronycteris hirsuta
GCTACCTGTGGAACGCCCTACCTTATAGCCCAGAGAAGTCACTGGTGAGCAGGAAAGGAACGTCAGGCATTTAAACACTATGGAAGCCTCTCCTTGTCATGGTGCCACCTGTGGACGGAGTCTCAGACCCTGACACTCGGAAACTCTCTCTGAGATTGCGGTCATTCAGCTCCGGCCCGCTCGCTGGCCCCCTGTGAGTTCCACTCTCGCAGTCACCCTCGGGGGGATGGTGCCCCGAGAGTGACATGGCCACACAGATCTCCTGTCTCTCTTCTTCTGGTGCTCGCTCTGACAGAGCAAGGATGTGCCCCCACCTCCACCGCCTCGGCTCCCTGCCTCTGCCCCTCCTTCCGTGACGCTTCCCCTGACACTTGGTCGCTCAGGTCCCAGGAACAAGCTGCTCAGAATTGTTGTTCAGTGAGATGTTGACCTACTAAGAGGCAGAGACTGCCCCTTCCGTTGCAGTGTCCCCAGGAGCTCACGCAGGGCTGGGCACACAGTGGGCGCGCTCATCAGATAACTTCCTAATAGTTGAGTTCTGTCAACGAGGCGTGAGCCTCCTCCAAAGAAGAGCGTGTACCTCGCACCTCTAGGGAGCCCCAGAGCACGAGAAGCCCGTGGCCCCGAGCGGGTCCTGGTGCACAATGGGGATGGTGAAGCGGGGGGCAGTGGTCACCCTAGAAGTGGCAAAGTATTCTCAAGTTGTGGGTGACTTGATAACGCATGACCATCACCAAATCCACCAGCAGGCCACACCAGGGTCCTCTGTGCTAACTGCTTCCTGGACAGAAGCCCTGATTGCTTTTATTAGTGTGTCTGGAGTATCACAGGGTCTTTCTACACACGTCTAAAGCCACCCGGCCAGACAGTGGGCATGTATCGAGTGCCTAGTGTGTGCCCGGCACTGACCTCGGGGAAAGGCAGAACGGGAAAGAGACGCAGGTTGTGCCGGGCGAGGTGCTTGTCTCCCAAAGCGTCTGCAGTCCAGCGGGGAGCCGAGGCTCACGTGCCCCAGATCACAAGAGGGCGCGCCCCAGGCTACACACAGACGCCCCGGAACAGGGTCCAGCAGCTCACCAGTGTGGGGAGAGTTGTCCCCGGAGGCGGTTTCCTATTAATCTCATGATCCTCTTAAATATTGTTCTTCAAACACCACTTACTGAATCCATAGCAAAACTTAGGAGGTTACCAATTTTTAAATTCCGTGATATTTAAACACAGATTACAAGTTAATAAAAATTTTCTAATCATTCAATTAAAAACACAAGTCTCCTATACTGGATTCTTTTACACGCTCCAAAAACTTGAATATGATGGCAACGAGAATGAAATTTTGTAATAATTACACTTAAAACAGTGACACAAGTACTGGTGTCACGGGCCTAGCCTGTCTCTGTTATCTTTCTACCGACTTCTCCTTTCATTCGTTCCTGAGGTTGCAGCGGTGACGCGAGACAGTGATTCCCACACCTTCACGTGAGGCCGTGTGACTCGCCAGACCCAGTCAGAGTGTCACCTCGGCCTCGGCGAGGAGGCTGATTCTAGGTCCCATCCCCACCGAGTCTTGTCGGGACACAGTGTGGTTGCGGTGCCCAAGGAAGTTCACCCTGAACTTCCAAGCAGGTGCTTTTTATTTGGATCGCTGTGTTTGCAGACTCCTCCCCCAACTCCACTCTGGGAGCCTGACCGACGTGGGCTTGCGGATGGGGTCTGGGGCTCTGCCTCCGGTGGGGTTCGGCTGGGGAGGTGCCTCCCATCAGAGGTCTCGTTCCAGGGGACCAACCCTGTGCGGTGGTCTCAGCGGGGCTGTGTCCCTCACGGCTCCTCTCAGCCCGGCCTGCTTGGCGTGCCCCTCCTGGTCCATGTGCTAGGGACCTCTCTTTCCCTCATCAGGCAGGGGGGAAGCAGGGCCGTGACCCTAGACTCCTACGCCACACCCTTCCCCCCAGGCTCTGCTCAGCTGCCCACTCCTTTGTGATCACCGTCTGCGGGCGCGGTCCCATGGGGTCAGGCCAGGTGTTTCCCAGCAGGGTGCTCTGGGGAGAGGGAGATGCTGTGGGTGCCCGAGGGGTTCACCCTGCTTGGGGAGCCGCATGCAGGGACAGGAAGGGTGACTCAGAGGGAGTGTGCTGATGTTGCCTGACAGAGTCCAGTTTGGTCAATGGCCTGATGGCTGAGCTCAGGGCTCGGCCTGCAGTGCATACCCCCAGCAGTGAGAGCCCTCCAGGACCAACAAGCTTGGTTTGGGGACCAAGAGGATCCTCAAAGCAGGAATCACACCTTCCAGGATTCCCATGGACAGCTAGCAATAGAAACCCTCGTTACAGCCTTCAAGACGAGTTCTTAAGCACTAGGCCGTGGCTGCAGCCAGCCCCCGGGGCAGCCTGGCTCTTTATTAAACTGGCGTCATTACTGTCTCCGTGTGACTTCGAATGTGCTCACCCAGGTCAGCCGTCCGTCTGTGAGGTTCCACCTGTACAGACAACCTGGGCAGCCGAGGCACCTACACAGCTAATTCAGTGAGAGCCTGGCGTGGCTCCGGCGCCACCCTCACCGGAAGAGCCCGCTTGTCCCCGCATCAGCAATGGCGCGGCCTGGCACACACAGTCCTGTTTTATGGGGGATTGCCTCACTCTTCTGGCCATGTGACTTTGGCCCCAGTGGAAAAGTGATATTTACTGTGCTCCGGTCCCAGAGCCTGTGGAAGCAATAAACAAGACGTCGCGACCGGGACCGGTAACAGCTCCAGGAGTACATGGCCAGAAAACGGAGGGGGCGGGGGCAGAGCTGTTCCCACTCCCTCTGCAGAGCTCCTCGCCCCCCTGCTCCCACACCGGCCGGATGCTCCCCAGCCTGGGGCTGCGCCCGCCCCCCACCCCGCACTGCTTTTCTGCTGTGACGGTCTCCCTGGCAGAGGCCGGTCTTCCTCTGAGCCCATTCAAGTAGCACAGGGCCCCCCTGCCCCGCCCCCCACACACGTCTGGCTGGTGAAGACGAGAGTCGGGTGGGGGGATTGGCTGGCCGCTTTGTGCAAACTGGTGTGCTGGCTGCGCTTTGGGCCGTGCCTGGGTCAGGACACGTGGGCGCCTGCCGAGGGAGCAGATTTGGAGGGTGCACGGAAAGACCCTTGGCCTTTCAGGATGCCTGAAATTCTACTGTTAGAGATGCATTTCTTTAGCTTGTCAAGTGTTTCCATCTCTGAGAGCATTCAGTTGAAATATCACCTCTCGGACATGGGACCACACGTGTGAAAATAAGGAGGTGGATTAGTGTCCAGTGCTCTGTGACGCCACTCTGTCCTCACTCCTCCACCACAAGGAGGCGCTGTCATCATCCCCATTGTCCAGGCGTGGAGTCCGAGGCCCAGAGAGGTTCAGGGACACACCCCAAACCACACAGTGAATAAGGTCAAGGGCCAAGGTCAAACCTGGGCAGTCCGCCTGGAGTCTGTGGCATGACTCTCCTCTCTTCCGCCTCTTGGCACAAAGTCGAGTCCCTTTCCAATGGTGACAACTCAGCACAAGTGGGTGAAGCATAGCTGGCTTGGGGCAGGGGAGGGAATGGGGATGGAGCAGAATCCAGTACACAGAGTAAGGGGTCAGGGGCCTTAGCCTGAATGTCAAGGTCATCTCCAGATCGCTGGAGGAGGCCCTGGGCAAGTCTAGTTTATCCTCCCTGGGCCTCAGTGTCCTGCCCTGCAAATCCCAGGGTTGTTGCCAGGGCAGACTGCTGGCATTAAGTATTCAGTGGTGCTCATTGGCCAGTGGGGCAGGGAGGGGTGGGGCCGGCCGTGGGGTCTCCAATGGAGGCAGGAAGGGGCTGGGGGAGGGGCTGGCCCAGACTGGTGGGAGGGTGGGGAGGACTTCTCCCAGGAGATGGGAGGTGAGCCAGTGGGCTGCACATTTGGGGTGGCTGAAGTCACAGACCCCAGAGAGGGAAAGGGTGATACCTTCGACAAGCGGGCCGTTGGCTCCCGGCCTGTCCACACAGCCAGGAGCTTTGCTGCATGTGATGCTGGCATTTTACCCCCGAGAAAGAGTGTCTGGGCCGAGCCTGGCCCCCGTCCTCCAGCTCCGTGGCCCACACTCGGCAGGGGCTCGGGCGTCTCCGGACTGAGCCTGTCCTTCGGCCGATGACGGTCAGACCTCAGGCACTCGGGAGCGAACACGGGACGGTGAGGAGTGCTGGTGCGTGGAGACCTCGGATCCAGAGTCTTGGAGGGAAGACGTCCCGGGCCACACGCATCCCACGGAGGCAGCCCCGCGCCCGCGGCGGCAGGGACGGACTGTGGGCACCATGCCTAGTGGAGAAGTCAGACAGAAAGGCAAGCACCCCATGTTCCCCCTCACACGGGGAACCCGAAAACGCCACGCTCACGTGACAGAGAGCAGAGGGTGGTTACAGGGCTGGGGGTCGGGGGGGAGGCCGTTTCAGGGCACACACCTGGAAACAGCAGAGAAGTAAGTCCCGGAGCTCCGGGGCACAGCAGAGACGTTGCAGAGAACCACGCTCTTGAGAAGTTCAAGGTGGCCAAGAGACTACACCTTACTTGCTCCCGTCGCAAAACGACGACAATCACATGACCTGACGAGGTGTTAGCTGACACTGCAGTAACACTGGCATCGCAACCCGTGAATGTATCGGAGAAACCTGTCCAGCGCCGCGAGCGTACACAGGGCTGTTCGTCAACTACATCTCAATGAACATTAAAAAGTTAAAGTTAGAAGAACCTTGGCCATGAGAAACTGTCAGCCTGGGAAGGAAGGGCAGTGGGCTTGGGAGTAGCTGGTTCTGTAACGTTGGGAAACAGCCTGCTTCAGGGGGCAGGGGGGGCGATGCAGAGGCGAGAAAGGTGGGAGGGGGCGGTCCTTTGAATGAGGGTGCCAGACCCAGGACCACAGTCCCACTAGACAGAGTGGGGGACGAGGCTTTCTGGAGGCTGGCGGGAGGAAGGGGCGTTGCTGTGGAAGATGGGATGCGGCCGCTGGCATCGACTCGCCCTGCGTGGCCGCAGCCACCTGTACAGCCCTAGGGGAGCGCCCATCGGGCAGGAGGAGGAGAACGTTGAAAGTTGGAAAACAGCAACGAACCCTGGCACCGTAGGTTTCTCTCTGGCCTTGCAGTGCGCCGGTGTCCGCTGGGCCCTGTCGCAGCTAAACGCAGAGGAGGTCTCCGCCCACGGCTGTGGGCAGCCGGCCTTGCGGGGTCTCGGGGTTTCGCGGAAAGGTCTGTCCCAAAGGAGAAACTGGCACCGCGATCCGTGGCCGTTGGAAACCGAGGGCTGTGAAGGTCCTTTCACTCAGAGAAGTTCAGGCAGAGACACGGCGTGTGGCCGGCATCCGAGTGGAGCCTCGGGAGGATGTCAAGGGAGGTGCTAATTCATCAGTTTAAATTCAGAGGGGGTCACAGTCCAGTATTCTCAAGGACAAGCCTACCAATGTTGACCAATGGCCAGGACGGTCAGGGAAGGATGTAACCCGTCATTCCATGTGGTCGCGATGTCCCCAAACCCTACTACAAGAAAATAAAAAAGGTCTCCTTGTGGACCCCCCTCCTCTAGCGCGTCACCCGGTGCAGGTATGAGAGGGGACAGAATCACCAACGCTCTAAACAAAATGATTTCTTTGGCGAAAGGAAGCAGAATACATCAGGGCAGCATTGTGCCCGGCCATTCGTCCGAGGTGACGTGAAGGGGAGTGGCCTCGGGGATATAATTTGTATAGACTTTCAAGCCAAGCTTTGTCTTGTCAATGGCTGCTATGAAATACTGACTTCCCAGGGAAAGGGTGAGGATGCGAAGCCACGGAGAGGGAACTGGCCGAGGGGCTGGCCAGCACCATCCCTGTGCCCCGCGGAGTCAAGCCACACGGAGGCGCAGAGACGGGGAACCCTCCAGGGCTGCTAAAATCGCTGAACCCTTTGGCACTAAATCCTCAGATCAGTGGAGAGAGGTTCTAGGACTGGCATTAGATATGGGTCCATAAGTAACATGGAGATACTGGTTGGTGTCTAACAGTAATGAGGACACAGTTAACATTCAGACCTACCTAGCGTCCGCCCTGCGTCGGACCCTGCGTCGGGTGTCTCAGCGTCTGTCATCGAACCGTGACGGGCCACGCGGGGCCCACACGACGGTTTCCAATGCACGATGGGGAGCGGGCGCTTGCAGAGACCTCCAGGGGCCCTGTCCTTTGGACAATGTATTAAATTGCTAGGGCTCCTCCACACAGAAGACCTCAGATGGGGCAGCTTAAATGACATACATGTATTTCCTCACAGTCCGGGGGGCTGCAAGTTCAAGGTCAAGGTGCCACCAGATTTGATGTCTTCCGAGGCCTCTAGCCTTGGCTCGTAGATGGCCCCTCTTCTCACTGGGTCCTCAGGTGGCCTTCCCTCTGCAGTACACGTCCTTGGTGTCTCTGCGCATCCACAGTTCCTCTTTTTATAAATGCAGAGCACATTCCTATTTATTAAATGTATTGGGGTGACATCCGTTAATGAGATCCTATAGATTGCAAGCACACACTTCCGTGACACAAGAGCTGTACGTCTCACTGTGCGCCCCCCGCCCAGAGTCAAACCATCTCCCATCACCATGTATTAAGCCCCTCCACCCCTCACAAGGGCACTGGTCAGGTGGGATTAGGGGCCACCCCAGTGGCCTCCTTTCAACCTGCTCTCGCAAGGCCCTGTCTGCAAATACAGGCACATTCTGCCGCGCTAGGGACTTGGGGCTTCGACTTGTGAATTTGCAGGGGGCACAATCCAGCCCAAAGTTAGCTCGGTCATTGAGTCCAGTTAGACACCCACTCGGGAGCGGAAAAAGTGTATTTTCCCTGGGGGTGAGGCTTCCACAGTAAGTTCTGAGGAGACAGCACCTCGCTCCCTCCTTCCGCCCTGTCCTTCCCTCCATCCTCAAGTGACGTCCTTGCTTGGCTCACTTCCTTCACCCTCGGGTCTAACCTGCAGAGTGGCCGCGAGAGACCTGCCCAGGCCACGGGGTCAACTCGGGGCGACGGAGCTGGGAACCCAACATCATTCCACGGCACATAGCTGAGGTGGGGAGCGCGCCACGGGCTGAGGCGCCTTGGGTTCTTTTTGAGGCTCACATCTAAGCAAGGCCGGGCGCACAAAGGCCTCTCTCTGCATCCAATTTGCAGCAAAGTAAACAATTCACAGCAAGTACACGGGGGTCATTGTGTCCAGGCTCCGGGGACTGTACTTCAAAGAGGCTTTTTGTTCTCAAGGCTATTTTAAAATTCTTCATTAGCTATAAAAAGTTATGCTAAAAACTCCTTCCCAAACACCCAAATACCTCCCTTTAAAAAAAAAAAAAAGCCCACAAAATTTATGAATAACAAGGAATGTTCATCTGTGGCTCCGACCTCTGGTCTGGTCCAGGGGGCTGTGTTTACAGAACATTCTGGATTCCTAGTCCTGCATGCGGCTCGGAGGGAGATGAGCCTCTGGCAGGGAGGGAAAAGGGATAACGGTGAGTGGACCCTTCGGGTCACGCCCTACCACTTGGGGTGGGTCTGAGGGAGGAGGCAGGGCCCCTGCCTCGCACAAATCCAGGGGGCGCCCTTCCCCTGGCAAAGCTGAGTCATTTCCCCAGATGCAGTGGGAGTGGTGGCCCTGCAGGGAGTGGCGCCGAGGCACCCCCTTTCCCCGGGGCTTCCCGAGGGACACGGGAGAAGCCCCAGCACGTGTACTATCAAACCACCGACGTGACCCCCAAAGACCCCCCTGGAGGCCATAAAAATGACAGCTGTGCCTTGTCTCAGGGGCCCGCAGACCCCACAGTCAGCCTTCCCGGAGACTGCGGCAGGCTGCCCACCAGGATGCGCACTGTCGCTTGGGGTGGAAGACGTCGGCCAGGGGCGGCATTCCCCCTCTCCATACACACCCGGGTGACATCTCAGGGCTCGTGAGAAGGTCCCCCTGCCCACCTGCCCGTGGGCTGGTCAGGGCTAAAGAAACGTGTGGCACTGTCACTGCCCTCCTCAGCCAGAGGAGACTGAGCCCCAGCAGAGGGGGCAACACCCAAGGCCCCACAAGAAGTGACCGAGAGAGCTGGGCGGGTGTCCCCCCAGGTGTCCCCCCCGTCCTCCAAAGTGGTGTTGGCTATGCCCTGTGCCCCCTGTCCCTGCTGCTCTGGGCCAAGTCCTCAGCCTCTGCAGTGAGAACGTGGCCCCTAACCTGAAGGCACTTCCTCTCGCGACGGTGAGGGCGCTGACTTGCTGGGCCTGGGTCCGGGGCGAGAGGAGCTGTGCCCATCTGTCCTCGGAGCCGATTCGACGGGAAGAAGGGGAGACCCTCAGCTGCTCCTGGCCGTGGGCAGGGGCGTGGGGGCCAGCAGGAAGAGGGGCGAGAAGCAGCAGGGGGCAGAGAGGAGCCCAAGACAAGCTGGAACACTTTACAACGCTGCCTGCATCTGGCCTGGCTGGGGTGCTCTGCGTGGCGTTGACATTACCCAGAAGAGGCGAGGCGCTGCCCGAAGACGTCTCCAGATGCTCCGGCACCGCACTTCCAAGCATCGTCTTGGCTCTGAGAACCACGAGTAATCGGTGACACCCCCTGCCTTTGCACATCCCGTCCTTTCCAGCTCCCGGACCGATAGGTTTTCCTGTGTGCACACGCATTCATTCCAGACTTTGCTGCAACTCAGCTTTGACAGATGCGAATGCTGTGTGGCCGCCCTCGGCCGTGGCCACCTGGTCCTCATCAGGGCTGCTGGAGGGGGCCAGTGCCTGGCTTGGCCATTAGCGCAGCCCCCCACCCCCGCAACGTGGGCCTGAATGCACTCAGCTGCCTTTCGCTGTCCCCCTGGAGGCCCAGGCCCAGCATTTTCCACATGACTGATGGCATTCAAAGCTCTGCCGTCCCAGGAGGCAAATTTCTTGACTGGCTTTGTTTCCTGGTGGTTCAGGTAGAATAATAAACCTTTTTTTTTTCTGCCAGGACCGTCAGTGCATGGTTGGGACATTGCCATTTGTCTATAAGGATGCAGGGCTGCTTGGGAAGTGCCTGGGTGCACCAGCAGCCAAGAAGGTGGCTCGCGTATTTCTCCTGCTGAGCAGGGCAGAGATGCGGGCCACGGGACGGGTCGGCCGAAAGCAGGGTCCTTGCCGGGGGCTGCGCCCAGCAGGCTGTGGTGGGCGGCCCTGCTCGGTGTTTTCTCCGATGCCACGGGGGGTCTGGGGCTGGGCTGGGGTGGGCTGGAGGATCCTCTGGAGCTCTTGCATTTCGGCAGCTGTGAGCACGGCTTGGCCTCTGCCAAAGCCTCTGGTCCCATTTTTCTCTTGCTCCAGCGGGACATTTCCAGAACCAAATTATTCAACTCCTCAGCTTCAGGAGGAAATGGAATAGCCAAATGTGGGTCCCTCCATCTTCCGGTGACCAGAACCAGCTGAAACACCCGGCGTTGCAAAACATCAGGCGCCAGCCCTTTCCCGAATTATCTCTTCCAATTATGGTGTCTTCACGCCCTCTTGTCCTCGGAGGCGTCTGAGCCCCACGGAGTCTGAGAATTCGCAGGGTAAATTCCATTCTTCACACGTCAGTCACCTGGCAAAGTCGCCTTCTCTCGGGGTCTTTTGTTACTGTGCTTTGACGTGGTCCCAGAGCCAGCATCTCACCCAGAGGGCCCTTGTTGTCATTGCCGTTTTGATGTGGACACAGGGCCCAGCCCTGGCTCCGTGCCCGAAGGTAAACAGGGTGCTGAGGGGCCTTGCCGTCCACGCTCGCAGCTCACGCATCCTTACAGGCCCGCGAGACTGTGGCCAGGTTAAACAGAAATGTGGCGCACCATCCCCGGGCCAGCACTTTGGGGCTTTTGTCAGCTGGGCAGGAGAGCAGATCCTGGACAACGCTGTCCACGGAAAGCCTGTTTTTTAATGTCCTTTGGCTCAGACCGTGGCCAGTGCTGGCAGTGCGGCCTTGAGCTGCCCTGGGGTGCCTGGATGTTTCCTCATTTGGGCCTCAGGGGTCCCAGCTGCATACATACCTCAGGGAGCAGAGAGGAGGGGCGACCCGTGGTCCTCGTTCTCAGCCTCCGGAATTACAAAGGCGCGTCCTGGTGAGGAAGAGGCCCACGCCTCGGGCCAGTTTCTGATCAGACCCGTGGAGGGGGGATCAGAGAGGTGGGCTTTGGAAGGACAAGGAGGGGTAGGGAGATGGCAGAAAAAGGAAAGAAAAAAGGCAGAAAGTATGTGTTTATTACTCTGCGCTAA
The DNA here is from genome assembly GCA_004026765.1 of Micronycteris hirsuta. Taxonomy (NCBI): domain Eukaryota; kingdom Metazoa; phylum Chordata; class Mammalia; order Chiroptera; family Phyllostomidae; genus Micronycteris; species Micronycteris hirsuta. The sequence goes on from PVJI01032974.1 coordinate 10,233, forward strand.
AGGTGTATGTGTCACTCAGAGTCGCCGGGCACCTGAGAAGTTGTACCTTCAACCAGGTGTCCCCAGCCACGCAACAGCGTCCATTCCACAGCCGCACATGCAGACCGGACCCCCGACTCTGTCAGTGTGGCGACATTCCAGCCTCACCAGGGCTGCTTGCAGACCTGCGCCGTTCCCGGCTGGGCCCAGCCCTGCAGGTCGCTGTCCTGGGTGGCGGCCCTCCACGGTTCTGCCCGTAGAGGCCACCTCTTCAAACCTCCCTGCTGGCCTCCCTTAAAGCTTCCCACGTCCCGCTTCTGCCCGCTGCTCAGAGAGACAGAGAAGAAGGGGAAACCCACCTACTGGGGGAGTTCCCTCTTTTGATCTCACTTTGGTTGTTTTGCTTTTGTTTGTTTGTTTGTTGCTGCAAAAAGCTCGGCAGCGGGGAGGCTCCAGGGGGATAAAAGGCTGCAGGGAGGGGCTCGGGCAGGAGCCAGACCCCAGGGGATGCAAAGGGGCCCCTCGAAGGCCTCTGGGCTCCGCAGGCTCCTGGTCATGCTTGAGGGGAGCCTTTTGAGGAGACACGCGCGCAGCCTGGGGGCCGCCAGCCTGCGGAGGTGAGCCAGGGGTCACCATCTTCTTGGTGAGCTTCACCTGCTCACCCAGGAAGCGGCTCTGCAGGGATCCTGGAGCTGAGCGGCTGTGCGGGCGGAACCAGGCCTGCGGGTCCCAAAGGCCTGGGTCAGGTTCTCCTCCGGGACCAGGCGGCTTCCCTGGCATTCGGAGTGTCACCCACTCGTCCTGGGACAGCTTGTGTGCGCCCTCGAAGAGGGGGCGGCCACAGCGCTGGTTTGCATTTTCAAAAGACGCTGGGAGCCCTGGGCTTCGGCCCATGCCCTGAAGGCCGCAGCGTCGTGGGGGAGACAGAGCGCGGAGGGAGGTAGGACGGGGCGCCCGCAGACGCGGACTGACCGGGCGGTTTGTGGGGCCTCCATCTCGGGGGATAATTCTGACAAATTGGGGAGCTCGGGTTGGTCGCAGACAGGGGTGAAGGTCCGAAAACGGGGTTGGCTGGTCTCAGAGGTCGAGGGTGGCTGAGATGGTTCTGAAGGGGGCGACTGGACGAGAGGTGGGGGGTGGTCGGAGGCTGCAAGAAGGGGCGTCCTGGGTCAGTGCTGTGCAAACCTGTCCAAGCAGGAGACGGGTCGGGGACGGCCGAGTGCACTGCCCTCCTGGTCTCAACCCCCAGCAGCCCCTGCTCCAGCCGGGTGACACTGTTTCCAGGCGGTCTGCCTCCAGGGACTCTTCTGTAGCCATTGGAAAGCAAGCCCGGGAGTGACGGAGGAGGCGCTCCTGAGAATCCCCACGTCCACAGTGACTGGGACGGAATGGGGGACATGTGGGCAGAGTGGGGGCAAGGAGAGGGGAAGGGAGGCGGGATGGGCGGGGGGAGCCAAGTCACCATCTTGTCTCAGGAGGACCTCAGCC
>PVJI01032975.1:0-11696 GCA_004026765.1 Micronycteris hirsuta
GGTAGGGGGAGAGAGGGAGAAAAGGTGCAGAGAATAAGTAGCATAAATGGTAGGTAGAAAACAGACAGGGGGAGGTTAAGAATAGTATAGGAAATGTAGAAGCCAAAGAACTTATGTGTATGACCTATGGACAAAAACTAAAGGGCGGGGAATGAGGGGGGTAGGGGTGGAGGGGAAGAAAGGGGGGGAAATGGGACACTGTAATAGCATAATCAATAAAATATATTTTAAAAAATCTAGACTAAAATTGTATAATACATGGTTTCAAAAATGTAAATTATTATATTATCCTTAAAAGAAACTCAAAATTAAGTTCAGCTTATATTTAAAATTAATAAATTACATCAAATCTTAGAATAAATCTGTTGTGGGAGAAAAGGAAAGAAATGTAAAATTTCTGAGGTTAAATCAAAACTTTCCTGTAGCTACAAATTTGAATTGAAAGACACGGCATAAAATTCATGAGAAAAGATGCATTTCATAGCTCTGTTCACTGAAGGCTTATGAACTACGACTAACCCAGTGGCGATTTATCTTAGTAGCACCGATTGTGGTCTCCAAACACAATTTCCTATTAATAAGAATGGGAGACACTAAAGAACTGGCTGATTCCAGGCCTGATACAGGAAATACAGGGTGGGACCAAAGTAGGTTTACAGTTGTTTGTATGGGAAATAATACAATAGTTAAAAATAAAAATACAGGAATAAACTGTTTTGTGTACTCACAACTATAAACCTACTTTTGCCCCACCCTCTACATGAGTTGCCTGGAACATCTATACTGAAAAGCAAAGGGGATTAAAAAAGTTATTGAGGACAGCCCTGGCTGGTGTAGCTCAGTGGATTGAGCGTGGGTTGGGAACGAAAGGGTCCCGGTTCAATTCCCAGTCAGGGCACATGCCTGGGTTGCAGGCCAGGTCCCTAGTGAGGGTCATGTGAGAGGCAACCATACATTGCTGTTTCTCCCTCTCTGTCTCCCTCCCTTCTCCTCTCGCAAAAAATAAATAAAATCTTTAAAAAAAATAAAATAAATTATTGAGGACATAGGAGAGTGTTTTAGGAACAAACTTGAGTTATCTCCCACTAGCCTAAGGCGGCACAATTTAAGCAACAATAAAATAAAGACTGCAGTGGTTTGGAACACTTCAAATTTGCTTACATTCAAAAATCTGTAATGGCATTTAAGAAAACTAAAGTCTATCAGTCACCTTTGGAGGACAGTAAGTAACCAAGCCATTATTTTGAACTGATAAAGGGAAAGAGTCAAATGGAAAGAGTCAAACATTTTTCATGCTTTCTTTACAAACTGTTATTTAGTGCAACAAAATGATGAAAAGAATATTATCTGTACAAATCTTGCACTAATGATGGCAAATAAACAAAGTTAAATTGCCTAAAGACAACTTACAGAACCCAAAGTGGCACTACTTATAAATCCCCAATTTATTATAGAATTGGATACAATATAGCAAGATCATTAAAGTAAGTATATGCATCCCAACGAAAAGCTGTCTCCAAGTAAGTTCAAAGAAGCCAGGTGCTTCATGACTTGCAAAGTGGTCTTGCAAAAAAGTCAAACCTGAAGTTGATCTTTCCTGTCTCAATCTAACTACCAGCTGTCCTGAAATGCAGAATACAAATGAACATAATAAACCACACTATGGGAATGCAAGCAGCCAAGTACATCTTGTAAAAAAAAAACTGTAAGAATTTTATTTTTTCAATATAAAACCTGAAAGCCAAAAGAACTGGAGTTATAGAGTACATAGATTTAAGAGCATAGCAACCAATTGCAACTTGTGGATATTATTTTGATTCTGAGTCAAATTGACTCTTAAAATTGTATACAGACACTGGGGAAATTAAAAAGCTAAACAGATAATTACTTTAAGGAATTAGGGTTTTTAAATAATTTTTGATGTGATAATAATATAGCAGTTATATTTTTGAATTACCTTTTAGAGTTGCTACCTTCAAGTGTTAAAATTAAGTGAGAGAATGCACATCTCCTAGCATACATCAGCACTCAGTAGATGATAATTATAATCACATTTTTAAGTAAAATCAAAGAATATATTCCTCCTCAGGATTTCTTTCTACTGTACCAGCCTTCCTTAAATTGTGCTATTTAAATAAAAATAAAATGATGTTAAGTTTTAAAAATATGCTATAGAACTTCATATGGATAGAAGTAATAACAGTCACGCTTCTTTCTAACTTCCATGTAACTCACCCAACCAGATTTAAATTGGCAAAGAAAACAAATATTTACTTGTTCAACAATAATTCAACAAACTTTTTTTCTTTCTCTACTCAGAAAGAACAATTTATGTAGAATCTTAAACTTGTGATGACACTTGACATGATATTTTAAGTGATAACGATCATTTTATATAATTAAAAAATTGCACTTAATACTTTTTTATTCGCTTTTTAAAGTGGATAAAAAATACCTTTGCCTGAAGCAGGACATTTAGCATGGACTGAGTTACCACTAGTCTTACAAAAAACTATAAGGACCAGTTCTGCCCTGGTGCAACATTAATCATTTTTGTATGAAGGAAATATTTACTATGAAGAAAAGACATTCATATATCTCTTTTAGTTGGAGAAACATGGCAGACACACTATTGTTATTTTATACATACCGTATAAACAAAAGACCTGAATTTAGTACAATGAAAAAAAATGCAAAATACAAGTCCTTACTTCTGAGTTAGATTTAAACATTTGGCTTTCCTTGAAGCAAATGTTTAATGAACTTCTGGTATTCATAATTTGCTTTTGGAAAGAACACTATCAAGGGTTTTAAACAGATTGAAAAATTTCATTTGGATATTAAGTAAAAAGGATCCTTATCTGATGTCCAGGTGGAATTTTATCTGTTAAAGGCATAAAAAGAGGTTCTGATAATAATTCAGCTACTAGGCGCCAGGCTTTAAGATATCTCCCAAGAGCTCAGCTCTCTGGTGTACACCATGTGTATAATCCTTGCAACTGGGAAAATGGTGGATTTTGGTCCTGTAATAAGGTTGTCTGATGAGGGCATAGTTAGTTGGCTTTAAGAAAGGGAGATTATCCAGATGGGCCTGATGTAATCACATGAGCCCTTTAAACCTGGGTCTAGATGTCAGAGTCAGAGAAATTCAGAGATTTAAACAAGGGAAGATTCTCCCCTGCTGGCTTTGAAGATGCAGGTAGCTGCACTGCAAGAAGAATAAGCAAACTCTGGGAACACAGAGGGGACAGCAGGAGCCGAGAGGTGGTGCCCTTGGCCTATAGACATCAAAGCGCTGACTTTTTTCCAGGTTAATTAAATAAAGTATAATTGACAAATAATATTGTAACATATTTAAAGTACGCAATGTGACAATTTTCTATACATACATTGTGAAAGGATCACCACAATCAAGTTAATTCCTTTACAATGAACATGAAGGTGCACTAAATTAAGTAGAAAAGGCACTGAATCTTAAAAAAATGACCTATAATGTAGCATATTCTGAAATATATTTGTTTCTCAAAATTATAAATGTATTTTTCTACTGTAAAATGGAAGACGAGTATTTGGCAAAGCAACAATAACATCCATTAAGATGTTATTATCTTTGAAGGGTAGTGGTGATTTCAGTTTGTCAGTGCATAGCTCCCAATTGCACTGTATATAACAATTTTGCCAGATTACCTCCTAGGAATCCCAAAGTTGGGCCAATCTTCCGGTAGGTTTAATTTTCCTTGGAGACGTAGTGTGCTGTGCACTGGAGGAGACTTAGAGTGGGTTGAGTGCCTTTCCTGAGGGTCCAGAGTTATTTCTAGGAGTAGACTATTACTTCTTACTAGCTGTATTTTCCAAATGTCAAGTGGATAGGACAGGCCTCTAGTGAATAAAGTCCCTGAGATTCTATTTCTTAAGTTTTAGTGCAAAGGTAAAGTTTTGTTTAAGGAGTGCATCTTCAAGAAATACTTTAGATGGTGAGATACTCTTTAAAAAGCTTTCAAGATTATTCAGACAACTAAGGGTTCTTTCTGAAAAGTGTATGGGATACATACAAGTGTCCTGTGAGGACATGAGCTCATTTTCAAAAGCATTTCATTGCTAAGTATTTATCATACAGGTACTTGATATTTTTCTCAGAAAATAATAAGACTCACTTCAGTTAGTAAAGATCTCCTTGTGTGTGTGACAGTACAGAGAGACCTGGATTATACATTCAATTTTACGTGCCCATCTTACCTTCCTCCAGTTCTCCCTTGAATCTGAGTTTTTGTGTCCACACACACTTTTCCATGTCATTCCTGATTTCAATCAGAATAATATGTTTAGAACGCGTAACCCAAATTACCCCTCCCTGTCTCCCTCCTGCCTCTGCCTCCACCCCCACTACATCCCTCCTTCCATCAGTCCCCCATCTCATACTTCCCTTTCTATCTATAACATCAGATATACAACTCTCATTACATATAACCACATATATATGCCAAGTGGGTGTTATTATACTGTGAGACACTAGTTGATTCTTTACTTGATATTTTTATAATTATCTGACTGCCAACAAATGTTGTTATCATAAGACTTGTTTTGTTTGCCCTTTCCGAAATTTGTCTGCATCTTCATTTCCCCTCTTAGGTTTGGGTCCATAGTGTGGATTGTGTTCATTAAGTGTGGTCGGTGCCCAGAACCGTACCATGGACACTTGACTGCTTATTAAGACATGTTTTTATATGATCATAACACTACCCAGTGACCTGAGAAGAGTATAAGGAAAAATATTACTTGACCTTTAAACCCACCTCTAAAGTCTCTTAGCATTATAGCCTTTACCAAATGAATTCAGTTTTGTATTCCATAACTTTTCTACCTTAGAGGCATTTTTGTGGAATTAATAATGTGTGAATAACTTTAAGATCCACAGATGAAAAACCCTCTCTAAATGCTAAGGATTGGTTTAATTATACCATAGAGGACATTTGGGTTTATATTATGAAGCATGCATATTTATAGCTCTTTTATTTTAACGTTGGTTATTTTAGCTGAAGAAGCTATTTTTACTACTGTGGATGCCTGGTATTTTCTTGTTAATAATGCTTAAAGATATAAATAGTATATGATAGCAGTTAAACCCAAAGGTCACACATACTTCACAGACAAAAGGGATGTATATATTATTAATCCTTTTTAATCATATAGCATAGGTTACTGGTACTTTACCACCTACTTAACCCATGAACAGAAATGCATTTTAGTACAGAGCCTGACGTGGGCCTATTTGTCTATAATACCCTGATACACAGCCTTGCATGGTCATTAAAAAGTGGTGTTGAATGAATAATGATTTTTCCTGTTTTCTTTAACCCCATTTTATAGTCTTTGTGAAAAATAGAGTTTCAACCACCTGTTTTTTTTTCATCTAATCCACATTAAATAATATACACATTACATAGAAGCTGATAAATCACATTTCTATTACTACAGGACCTTAATCTACCAGAGCAGTCAGAAAACAAAGATCATTTCAGTATGACTAGTTCTATATAGAGGCTTGAACACAATGCTGTAAGGTGTCATAGAAGAGTGAAACACTCTTCTTTGGTGTGTAGGAAAATTTCAGAGGGGGAATGATCTTTGACCTGGAATTTGAAAGATAACTTACTTTAGTATTTAAGGAAAACAGGCATTACATGGCAGAATTTACAAAAAAAAAAAAAAAATCCATCCAGGATTGTGTTTAAACAGAGGAATGTCATTTACTTAATAGGATCTAAAGGATTAAATGTTATTACACCCTCTTTATACCTCACATGTGACTCTAGGAACTCACACATGCATGCTACACTGTAACCGTAATGGGTATTTGCACACCGTGGCTATTTTCTCTCCCTCTTAGTCGACAGCAAAGCCTGCAATCCATGACAGAGGATGAAATGCCCTCTCTCCCTGGTCTAAGCCAATTCATCACAGCCAGGTGTGCCCATGTCTGTGTGGGAGGAGGGGAGGCTCTCTGAGAAAGATTATATCCCTTTACTAAAAGAGTCAGAGACAGTGTGAAAGCAGAACAAAAACCTTTATAGTCACGTATAGTCTTCTACATTCAATCTGTTGTAATCTCTTACTTCAGTAGAAGTACACATACCAACAAAATATGGCTTCTCATAGACGAATATTTTGAAAAGGGAGGAATATTTCAATAGCCATTTAAGGAAACTTTGGAAAGTCTTCTCTAATACTCCACTTGAACTCTCCAAGTGACAGTGAAGCCAACAGCAAACCATAAAAGATTGGATATATTAGAATTTAACTTTTAGTTAAAATGATTAAAGTAGCCCTTCTTAAGAGTCCTAGCTGCACTGGTATGTAGTCATGTCCTGGGGCCTGCAGGCCTGCCTGTAAAGGAAGTTTCAGAAGTTATACTTTGCTTCAGATAATAGAAGAATGTAGCCTGTTAAGCATGAAATGCAGAGCTCCATTCTTTTCTTTCTGCTCTGAAGATCAGTGATTCACAACACCAACCTGTCTTATAGACCTCTCCTTTTTGAGACCACCTGGTCTTAGTCACCTAAACCTGGCCATAGTGCCCCCAGTAGCTGAATAACTCAGATTGTTGAAGCTTGCATCAGAATGACACTCAACACAGCCCACAACCCCAAAACCTTTACTCATGATGACTGATGATTTTTGCACTATAAAACCCTTTGTCTGTAAACTACTAAGGAGTTCGGGTTTTTCCAGCACAAGATGCCCACTGTCCAGTGTGTAGCTCTATACAATAACCTTCACTTTCTTTTACTGCTCCTAGTGTCAGCGTAATGGGCTATCTGCAGAGCCAGGTAGATGAACTCTTTGCTCAGTTACGAAGGACAGCAGAATATGCCACCACAAAATGTGCCACTTTGGCATGTGGGTTATTTTGATGGAAGGCATTCATGACCCAGCAGATTTTGCTGGGTTACAATAGTTTCATAAGAGTTGCAAAGTGGAACCCTGGCTGGATGCCTCAATAGGTTGGAATGTCATCCTGTATACCAAAAGGTTGCATACGGGTTTGATTCCAGTCAGGGCACATACCTAGGTTGCAGGTTCTGTTTCCATTCTGGGCACATGCAAGAGGCAACTGATCAATGTTTTTCTCTCACATTGATGTTTCTCTATCTTTCTCTCTCTCTCTTCCCCCCATCTTCTTCCCTCCTTCCTTCTCTCTCTAAAATCAATAAAACCATGTCTTTAAATGAGGACAAAAAAATTGCAACCTGGAATCTAAAACTTTATCAATGGACTTTTTGTTTTCTGTTACATTAAAATCCATTGATACCTGTGACACCTGTAATGTGTCTTTCACATGTTTAATTTTGTAACATCAAGCATTTGGCCATTGGAGTATTTTGGTCCACTGACATTATGTTATGTAATATAAAAATTATATTCATTAACCTGTATATATTGAGAAGCTGTCAGGTTATGGAAACACAAGTTTTTCAAAAATCTAATTTTTGCATGAAATCTCAAAACTTTTATTGGCAACAAATAGTTATTTTCCTTGAAGTGGCAGGTTGACTTTAATCATTTTGAGACAGCGTCTTTCAAACACCAAAGCCTGAATAATCATTACTGTCTGTCATTAGTTTTTTCAAGCAAAAATAATGTTTCAAGAAAAAAACAAAACATCTACTTGAGCTCAAAATGCAAACAACTGTACAAATAATTTTCCTTGTACAAATCATTTACTTCAGTATGCAACACACTTTCTTTGTACCTCCATTTTCAACACACAAAATGTTAAAATATGTGTAGTCAAGATTTTGAAATATTAATAATTTTCCTACTTTCCCAAGGGTCTTCTGAAGTAAAACTGGCATTTAACAAAATAGTGCACATCCATTTTGGTGCTACTGCCTTGATTTGTCCTACAGTGCTAGCTAGCTCTTTTATCTACTGTTGCTTCTGTAACTTCAGTACAAATATTAACACACTCAAAAAGAGAAATAATTTCTTTGTATTACAGGTTTTTTAAAACTTACAAACCTTACAAACCACCTGAAAGGGTCTCACTGATACTTAAGATTCAATGGATCATGTTTTGAGAGCCATAGGCTCAAAGGGAAAAGTCTGATATGGACTAGGAAAACGTGGATTCAAGTTCTGAGTCTGAAATTTTCTAGCTATAATCTTGGGCAAATCAATGAGCCATTCTTAAGATTTTCCCCAAAGTTACGATAATAAAGCTTATAGTTATAGGGGTAAAATGAATATTCAAAAGTGATAAATGCTTTGAAAATATACTTTAGTTATCATCACTGCCACTACCACTGGTTTTTCTTGAACACATAAAAGCAGATAATATCATTCCTTTGACAAGAAAACATTCTGAGATGTTCTAAATTAAACTTACAGTGGTGGAGATTGAGAGAAAGAGACAAAACAGCTGTGAGTCAGCTGTGACAAAAGACTATGCACATTCTTGTATATATACTAGAATTTAGTATTAATTTCCAGGTGGCTATTTTTGTGATTAACCAAAAGAGAAATTAGCCAGGAACCATGGAACCCCAAGAGCCTCCACTTATTTAAACGTGAATTTACTATTCTGCTGCCCACAGCTAGTCCACAGGGGCAGACATTTCTTCCTTGTAGACTCTGCTTTCCCTGCCCCAGAACTGGCCAGTCCCCTTTGTCTAGAGCTAATATAAATCCTTTCACAAAGGGTTACATCTTTCTGCCCCCTCCTTGATGTATTAAAATGCTTGCAAAACTCTGGGGTGATGGACACATTGTCTTTACTACCTACAGCCATGCTGCTGGGGGTTTAGACTCCATGCCACAAGATAAGTCTTCTTCTAAATGCTTTCTTTTAAAAAGACTTTCAGCTGTGGAAGTTAAAATTTTTTAAATTATTTTATTGTTCAAGTACAGCTGTCTGCATTTACCCCCCGACCCCACCCCACCCATTTTTAAACACCTTTAACATTTAGTATCCCAGTGCTGTGTGTTTGCAATAAAATGTTACATAATGTTTTTATGTAAGCACTTTTCTTTTAAGGAATCAAGGTTGAAAGGATCGAACAACTGCATTTAGGTCGACTCTGTTGATAATGCACTAGCAACTGTAACTCCTTGGCATCCCAGTAACATGTGAAATATCAGGAAGATACAGACAGTTCATTACCAGATATAAAACATTACTGCCATATCATCACTATGCACATAGAACAAGTAATGCCACACACCAGACCATAGAGCCTGCCTTGGAAAAAAACAAACAAACATGGAGTTCCTGCTGTCTGGTTTTCCTTTCTCCCTCTGTCTCTTCATGATGCTCTGGCATGTTTGTCTGAGGAGCCTTGCCTCTTAATCAGTTCCCTTTGTTTGGCTTTCTCCTTGATGGAGAAGCATTCATGTCCTCAGGGTCCTTTCCCCCAAAACACCTGCTAGACCCAGTTTTCTCAAACTTTAGGTATATAAGAATTAACTGGGGGTTGGGGAAGCATGGTGAAAAAAGTGAAGGGATTAAGAAGTACAAATTAGCAGTTATGAAATAGTCACAGGGATATAAAGTACAGCTTAGGAAATACAGTCAATAATATTGTAATAACTATGTATGATGCCAAGTGGGTACTGGAAATATCAGGGGAACAACTTTGTAAAATATATGATTGTCTAACCACTGTGCTATAGGCCTGAAACTAATATAATATTTAACATCAACTGTAACTGATTTTTAACTATAAATAATCACTTGGAAAGATTTTTAATAATTACTTCTAATGTTGTCAGTGGAAATCAGGCTCTTACATAGGACTGCATGGAAAGTGGGCCCCATTAGCCAATAGACCCACATGGTTGTGTGCTCCTGGGTGGGAGAGAACAGAAACACATGGCATGAGTGCAGGTAAAAAGCGAGAGAGGGGGGAAGGGGTGCTTCTTTCTTCCTCTGGGATTATATTAGCTTGGGTTTGAGATAGATCAGGTGCTTTTTCAAAATGACCAATCAACTTCCCAGGCTTTTTGATGGGCCCACCCCCTAGTTAGACTGACAGGCTTCTATGGTCAAGGTCCTCTTCCTGTGCCCTTCTCAACAATCTGGTACTGAAGAGGGGAAGGGAGGTGTATTAATTCCCTTGGTGGAACAATTCTATGATCCCCTGGGATGTGAAGCTGTAGCTTCCCGGTGAAGCAAACAGAGTTATGCTCTGCAGTTTATTAAGCTCAATGTCTAATTCCCTTTGCTTCCATTCTTATATTAATAACTACTTAACTACCTTCAGTAACACTAAGAGTCCCATCCTCAAAGATTATGACTCCTCCGGTGTCACAATCTGTAGGGGAACATAATTTGTCACCCCAAAGTATGCTTCTTTGGCATAAGAGATATTTTAGGCTTGTTATTTTTAAGAAACAGAAGAATCAGTATTCTTTTTTTACCACTCCCTTTTTATTTCCTAAAAGAATTGAAAGAGAGGGCCTATTATCACATGGAGGTCAAAGTCCTCTGTGTCCCTTTGTTTCAGTATGGCAAGGCAAACATTTGTTTACCAAATATTTGTTTATCTACATGCTTAGTACATCTTATTTCATTTATTTCTCACATCAACTGTGTGATGTGTCTCCTATTATTCTCTTCCACACTTCACAAATGATGAATCTGAGGCTCAGAAAATTGTCTCAAATCACACAGTTGTTAAATAAAGGAGTCATGTCTTCCAGAGTCTATACTCTTAACCACTGGGTATGTTGCCTCCTAATTCTTACCATAAATTTTGCAATAAGATAATACTATTAAGTAGGGTCAAATATGTCTTTTTTCTTACTTTCCATGCTAAAAAGATCTTCATTAATATTGGCTTTATGCACAAAAAGAGAAGTAGTTTCTTGTGAATTTTGTGTTTGATTTATCTTACACTATTAATGTGATAGAAGTAGCAAAGATATAAGTATCTGTTTCAGTGATTGTAGTAGCTTAATTAAGGACAAAGTCATTTAAATACACTTTTTCCCTTTCTATCATATTGGGGTAAATTGACCACTTAACTTCTCAGGGGTATTAACATTAATGAGTGACTGGTTGTAATAAGATTTGAAAGTTTGGAAAAAAGGCAATATGCAAAGATAAATCATAAGTTGCTAGGGTTAGGAATTTCCATTTTTCGGGAAGATTTAAAACCCTTTAGCAAAATGAATAAGCACTGACAAACAGAGCACAGAACAGGAAAATGTTACATCTGTACACAAACAGGAAAGTATAGGCTCAGAAATGGAAGCTGTCAATTGGGAAGCACATAATTGCACTTGGGAAGATTTTAAAGGTTAAAGAAAAATTTATTTCTCTTCTACTTTTGCCTTGGGAAATTTTACATTACTGACATAACAGCTATAAAATATATTATGATATCTGATGGGGTCATTAATTCAATATTGTCCATATTTACATTAATAGAGGATATTCTTTTTTTTAATGACTTTATTGTTGTTCAATTACAGTTATTTGCATCCTCTCCCTCCCCTTCCCCTCCCCCCACCTCCCCCCCAGCCTCCCACCTCCCCCTTAGCTCCCTCCATGTGTCCTCTACAGTGATTCCTGAAAACACCTCTCCCCATTGTCCCCTCCCCACTCCCCCACGGCCATTGATAGACTGTTCTTAATTTCAATGTCTCCGTCCATGCCCTGCTTGCTTTCTGTCTCTGTTGTTCACGATCCAGTTAAA
>PVJI01032976.1:0-11705 GCA_004026765.1 Micronycteris hirsuta
CCTCCATTTTTTGAATTCTTGTTTCTTCATTCTTTTCTGGTTGGATGTTTTTTTCTTTCTGCTGGTCCACTCCGTTGATTTGAGTCCCAGTTTCATTCTTATCTCTATTGGTTCCCTGCAGATCTCTCCTCATTTGTTCCAGCAATTTCGATAATTTTTCGTCGAATTCTGAAAGCATCCTTATTACAAGGGTTTTAAATTGTGCATCTGATAGGTTGGCTATCTCTTGATCCGTTAGCTCTGGAGCTTTAATCTGTTCCTTTCTTTGGGCCATTTTTTTTTTCCCTCAGTGAGCCTGTTACTGTAAGGAGGGAGGAGCCTTGGGGTTCCCCTGTGCAGGGAAACTCACGGTCGCTGTATTTTGACGTAGCCTGTGGGGGCAGGCCCTGAGCACACAATGGCGCCTTCTCCACTCTCCGCACCCACACCGCCTCCTGCAAGTGATTTGAGCCCCTCTGAGCTAGCTCCGGGGGTTGCTCCGGGGTCAGTGGACGGGCTGCACAGCTCCAATCCCCCACGGGTCTCCCCAGCGAACTCTCCTGTGAGACCGGGAGTTCCTCCCGCCGCCGGCTCCCCACCCACAGGTGCTCTCAATCTGCGTCGATGGGTTGTGCCCTGCTTTCTCTCCCGGTCCGTCTGCACGAGAATACAGACCTGCCCGGTCCACCAGTCTTGGCCCGCTGGGTCCAGATGGGCCGGGCGCTGGCCGCGCTTTGGTTAGGCACTCCCATCTCAGTGTGCTGCAGCCTCGCGGGAACCGCCCCTCCAACCGCCGTCCTGGGGTCTGCTCACCAGCTCGCCGCGGGTTCGCTGAGCACTCTCCCTCCGCCCTGCTCCTCCTGGCTCACCAGACTGGACGAATGTATCTTCTTTAATTCTTTGGTAGTCGGACTTCCTCTCAATACAATTTTCTGTCAGATCTGGCTGTTTTTGGTTGTATAAATTTCTGATTTTTTTCCTTGTTTGGTTGTGCGAGACAGCATGGCGCCTTCACCTATGCCGCCATCTTAGGAAGTCCCTGTACCATAGTTTTTTGATCCACTCATTTACTGATGGGCACTTAGGTTGCTTCCAACACTTGGCTATTGTAAATTGTGCTGCTATGAACATTGGGGTGCATAGGTTCTTTTGAATAGGTGTTTCAGGGTTCTTAGGGTATAATCCCAGCAGTGGAGCTGCAATTAAAATGGAAGGCAAAATAAGGAGTTTCCCAGACAAAAGAAAGCTGAAAGAATACACCTCGACCAAACCAGCACTGCAAGCAATGCTAAAGGGACTGCTTTAAGAAGAGGAATAAAAAGAGCAAGAAAGGGAGGAACACAGGTATGAAGGGGGGAAATGAATAAGTACCTATAAATAAATTCTTGTTTTTTAAGAGGTAAAATCATTTGCTGGTTGTTTATCTTTGGTACAACCAGAAAATAGTGGGCTATTGAATATGGGAAGTTTTGATTGTCTTGAGTGTCAGCTTAACATTCCATAGATGCAAGTGTTTTTATTTTATTTTATTGATTATGCTATTACAGTTGTCCCTGTTTTTCTCCCCTTTACCCCCCCTACACCCAGCACCCCCAAATCCTCAGGTAATCCCCACACCATTGTTCATGTCCATGGGTCATGCGTAGGTTCTTTGGCTACTCCATTTCCTGTACTGTACTGTACATCCCCATGGCTATTCTGTAACTACCTATTTGTACTTCTTAAACTCTCACCTCTTCACCAATTCCCCCATACCCCAGTCCTATCTGGCAACCATCAATATGCTCTCTGTATTCATGATTCTGCCTCTGTTCCTCTTGTTTGCTTAGTTTGTTTTTTAGATTCAATTATTGATAGGTATGTATTTATTGTCATTTTATTGTTCATAGTTTTGATCACCTTCTTTTTCTTAAATAAGCCCCTTTAACATTTCATGTAATAATGGTTTGGTGATGATGAACTCCTTCAGTTTTTTCTGGGAAGCTCTTTACCTACCCTTCAATTCTAAATGATAACTTTGCTGGGTAGAGCAATCTTGGCTGTAGGTCCCTGTTTTTCATGACTTTGAATATTTCTTGCCAATCCCTTCTAGCTTGCAAAGTTTCTTTTGAGTAATCAGTTGACAGTCTTATAGAAATTCTTTGTAGGTAACTAACTGCTTTTCTCTTGTTGCTCTTAAGATTCTTTATGTTTAACCTTTGGAATGTTGAAACACTTGAAGTTGTCCCAGAGGCTGCTTATACTATCCTCATTTTTTTTATTATTATTTTTTCTTCTTCTTGTTCTGCATGGTTGGTTTTTGCTTTTTTATCTTCTAAATCATTGATTTGATTCTTTGTTTTGTCCACTCTACTGTTGTTTCCCTGTAAATTGTTCTTTATTTCAATTAGTGTATCCTTTGTTTATGACTGGATCTATTTCATACAGTTGAGGTCCTCACTAAGTTCCTTGAGCATCCCTATAGCCAGTGTTTTGAACTCTGCATCTGATAGATTGCTTATCTCCATTTTGCTTAGTTATTTTCTGGAGTTTTCATCTTCTGTTTCATTTGGGTCATGTTTTTTTGTCTCCTCATTTTGGCAGCCTCCCTGTGTTTGTTTCTATGTATTAGGTAGAGCTGTTATAACTCCCTGTCTTGGTAGCATAGCCTAATATAGTAGGTGGCCTAATATAGTAGGTGTCCAGTGGCACAGCCTCCCCTATCACCCAAGCTGGGTACTTGAGGTGTGCCCTCCATGTGGGCTGAGTACATCCTCCGCTTGTAGTCAAGCCTTGATTGCTATTGGCAGATCAATGGGAGGAATTTACCCAGGGCATTCAGCTGTAAGGACTTTCTGTGACCACTGACCACCAACCTCTACCCTTCATGGAAGATCAGTTGTTGGCTACAGGGTGGTTATACTCCAACATGATTTGTAGTTGTCCACTGGGTGCACAGGGTCTGGGGTTTCTGGGTAGCACGGGCCAAAGTCAGCCCCAACCTGTGTTTGCCTGGGGCCACCCTGCCTGAGCTATAAAGCAATCTGAGATGGCTGCTACTTATGCTGGGCTTGGAGAGTCCCAGGCAAATCCAAGCTGTGATTCTAGCTGTTTGCTGCTTCTGCCAGGCCTGGGGCCACTTAGCAGGTGGTATGGGAGCTAGGGGCTCACAGAGCCTGGCTGTTGCTTGTTTGAGAGGATTTAGGAAGTTGTGATGCATGAACCAAGACCTGCTATGAATATAGAAAAGCAGCTTGGGCGGGCCCCTAAGTTTGGTGGGACGGAGTCTCTGGGGATCTCTAGGGTGGGACAAACAGTGTTAGCCAGGTTGATGGAGTCTAAGATATGGCACATGCCTGACAACTCTGTGGCTCTGTGGGGGGGAGGATTCAGAAAAGAGACCATGGCCTCTGCCCACCTTTATGTCTGGGGGGAAAGCTGTCCCCCAGCTCTCACCTTGATGCCAGACATTTCAGTTCCTCCCTGTATGCCACTAGTGCCTTTCAAGCTGCTACCCCGGTGCTGGAGCTCAGAGGGAAGGAGTCTGATTAAGTCCATGTGTAGGTTCTTTAAGAGGAACTGCTTCAGACTGCAGAAGTTTCTTCCACCAACTAAATCCCCGTTGGTTTTTGCAGGCAGAAGTTATGGGGACTTATCTTCCTAGCACTGGAGCCCTGGGCTGGGGTTCCTGGTACAGGGTTGAGACTCCTCACTCCCAAGGTAGCCCTCCCAAATTTTTAGCCACCACATATGGATAGAGGACCAGCCCATTCTGTGTTTCTTTCCCTCCTACCAGTCTTGATGGATGTGGTTTCTTTAATTCTGTAGTTGTCGGACCTCCATTCCACTTGATTTTTTACAGTTCTGAGTGACAGTGGTTCTATATTTTAGTTATATTTGGTTCTATATTTAGTACTTTTGATGTGGTTGTGAGAGGAAGTGAGCTGTGTTTACCTATGCTGTCATCTTGACCAGAAGTCACCAACGATGATATTTTTATATCCTATAATACAAAGCATACTAAATTTCAGTTTGAACTCAGTTGTTGTTTTTTTTAATGTCTTGAACATTATAAATTCTATTCTCATGTTATTGGTAGAATTGTTTCCTAAAGAAACCACTCCTTGATCTGGGCTCTCCCTGTCAGAATTTTGTGCACTCGGTAACATCTTTGGTGTGGTCATCCAGTTTTCATACTGACTTTGTTAGATTGGTGCTGTGAAAGATTGGAAATTTGACTATGTAGTATATATGATATTAAATTGTGAATTATTGGGACTTTGATGCAAGAGCACATCAACATTTGAAGACACTGGTACTTGCTACTGTCTTAAGGAAAATTAGTCTCCAAATTTTAAGCTGGAAAGTCCCTAGAATTACCGTTTAGAAAAGAATCATGATCCATCATGCCTGTGTAGTGAAGCCTCCATAAACCTCAGAAGAATGGGGTAGCAGTAGATTCCTACTTAGTGAACATGTGGAGATGTGGGTGCACCCAGAGAGGGCATGGAAATTCTGTGTCTTTTCCCAGTACCTTGCCCTGTGCATTCCTCCTATCTGGCTTTTACTTGAGTCATATCCTTTTGTAATAAACTGAATTCTAGGAACTAACTTCAAAAGATACAGACTCCGACATTCAGGCATTGCAGCTCTGGGAGATTTGCTGACCTTCAACGATAAAACCAGGGTGACATAAAAGCAGGATGATGCACATCAGACCATGCTTGACCAGTTTCAGGGTCCTTACTCAAAATGGACTCTGCTGGTCTGCATGCAGGAAACTTTTCAACCCCCTCCCCTTGATCTCTTTGTTCTGCTTTCCCTCTCCTTCCTTATAAAAACCTCTGCCTGCACTGAGATGTTAAGATGGGCTTTGGGACAAGAGTCCCTCATCTTCTCAGGCTACTGGCTCTTGAACAAACCATTTTTCCTTACACACACACACACACACACACACACACACACACACAGGAAAAAATAAAAAGAATCACAACTACACAGATTTTTAGATTTTTGGTATGTGTGTTAAGAATTGTGTACAAATTGAAATGTCCATGTTCTTATCCTCAAAACAACCAATAAAATCTCAATTATGAAAGAATTTTTTGAAGCACACACAAAAATACTAAAGGAAGCATTTGAGGCTAAAGAAAAATGATTCCTGATAGAAACTCAGATCTGCAGGGAGGAAAATAGAGCCCTAAGAAGGGCAAATTCTAGGCTTCTTACCTCAATTATCCGTTTCTCCTTCTGTAGCCTTAAGTACATCTGTTCAGAAATTTTTGTGCCCTGAGCCCCCCAGAGATCCAAGAGGGCCACCGGAAGAACAGAGGACTTGGGCCTGACGAACCCCAACTACTGGTGTAACTTATTTACCTTCTCAGCAACTATTTTGGGAAAGTTTCCCTGGTCACATTGCAGAGAAAAAATTCAGCCCAGATGAATCAGACAAACCTCTCTCTAAGTAGGGTCTGGGGTTTTGATAAAGAATGTTATGAGTCCGGCTGGTGTAGCTCAGCGGATTGAACGCGGGCTGGGAACCAGAAGGTCCCGGTTCGATTCCCAGTCGGGGCACATGCCTGGGTTGCGGGCCAGGTCCCCAGTGAGGGCCATGTGAGAGGCAATCATACATTGCTCTTTCTCTCTCCCTTCTCCTCTCTCTAAAAATAAATAAATAAAATCTTTTTAAAAATTAAAAAAAAAGAATGTTATAAGAGAAGGGAGCTTTTCATGATACATGGAAGCTTTTCAAAGTGGGCTCCCTGTGGAAGTCTTGACGAAAGGAAAACTGGCTGAAAATATCCCAGAAGCATGGTCTATAATTGGGAGTCCAAGAGAAACCACTGGGCTGCAAGGAGCAAATGTTAGAACTTCTATTTTTATTTGTTGTCTATTTTTTCTTAAAATTTTATTTTAGTGTGTTTTATACTTAACATAGTAGTACAGTAGTACATGTATATAATGCATAAACAAACAAACATTGGGGTACATTTTCAAAATTTTACTGAAACCTGTAAACAAATAAAAATGGTGGGAGATGACTGACCTCCAAAGAAATTGTAACTCTGCTGGCAGGAACTGCTTTATAAATTTCACTCCCACCATTGTGTGTTCTGCAAGGTTTCTGATGTAGATCTGTGAATTAGCTGCACTATGATCATCTAGAAAGTGGTTTAAAATACAGATTCCTAGGTACCATGCCCACAGGCTCTGATTTGAAAGTCTGGGGTAGAAAACCAGATAGTCAAGTATATTTTTCAAAAAGCAGAATAAAATTCCATGAGTTTTGGTGCACAGCTAGTCTGGGAGCCATGCTAAGTACAGTGTGTGAGGACTGCCCCTCTGCTAACAAGCTTCAGAGGTAGCACGATAAAGAGGGAATTTTATGAAGAATTGGGAGGATTGTACAGATGTGCTGTGCAGACTGGGCAAGGGACTAAAACAAAAGATATAATTAGCTAATTTGAGGGCTCCTTTCAGCTGTCATACCAGAGACCCTATACGAGAGAGCAAGGCCCCTCTCTCCAGCTCTCATGCTCCTCTGACTCAGAGAGGTCTGTAATGTCGCCATCTGCTGACTTAAAGCCGGGTTGGCCAAATGACTGGACTCCACCAGGTCTCCTCAGACAGCTTCCTCCTTTTCACCTCTACCACCCAGTCCCATTTCAGACCCTCATCCTCCACAACTGAATAGTTCATAATGATCACTCCTTTCTTCAACAAGTCAACAGCATGGGGGAAGGGGATTTAAGAGAAATAACAGATGCAGTGTATGGACTTGGTTTGGCTCTGAATTCAAACAGATCAGCTTTAAAACAAATTATTTTTGAGGCAATCGGGAAAACTGAATATGGACTGAGTGATGATACTGAGGAATCATTGCTTATTTTTGAAGGTGTATGGATGCCATTAAAGTTATATAAAAATTCATTTTAAAAATGCACATACTGAAGTATGGATGACATGATGCCTAGGATTTCTTTAAAATACTTCAGCAGAAACAAAGGAAAGAAAATAGAAATGAAAGGAAAAGAAGGAAGCAAAGAAAGAAGAATAGATAAAGTGAGTGTGGCAAAATCTTGGTAATGTTGAATCTGAGAAAAAAGTTTATATGAGGAGCTTATCATACTATTCTACTTTTGTGTATCTCTGAAATTTTTCATTTCAAAAAGTTTTCACTCAAGAACAAAAATTGTGTCTGACACATGGTGTTAATTACGAGTATCAGCACATTGTCATAATGACTGTGTGGCAAGCACAGTTCTAAACACTATGACACAGTGGCAAACAAGGGCAAAGGACTCTACTCACAGGAGCTCCTTGCAGCAGATGGGCCATAGGCCAGAAGGAATAAACAAATAAAGAAGATACTGTCAGATACTGTAAGTGCTATGAAAAATGAATTTCATGTGGGATGGCCAGGGAAGGCCCACTAAGGCAATGTGAGTGGAGACATGAATTATATGTGAAGGGGGCATCCTGGCAAAGATTTAAGGGGCAGAGCTCTCTTGGCAGAGGGAGCAGCACATGCAAAGGCCTGTTCTGTCTGGGAGCAGCTGGAAGGGGTAGAAGGAACATGGAAGGACATAGGTCCGAGAAGTAGATGGTGGCAGCAAGAAGAACTTGGCTAGAAAAGTGGAGTCTCGTGCTTGTCAGGATCAACGCATTCAGGAAAAGTCTTGCGTGCAATAACTTGAAAGGCAGATTACTGAGCTATATACTGAGCCATAGCTCTAAGAGAAACTGAGAAAAGAACCAGGATGTTAGTGTATGTTTGTCTTTCCAGTGACTGTAGCAAGATATTATTCTTAAGAGATGAGTTCAGGAAAAAGAACAAGTTTCCAAGAAGAAATGAAAGAAAATAGGGGAGGGTGTAGAAATTAATTTTTTTTATATAGGTAAGCTCATTGCTTCTATCCCCCTAAATTATAGAAAATAAGGCTGAAAAAGGAGTGTGGCTCAATTGTTTGGAGCATCATCCCATGCCAGTTCGATTCCTGGTCAGAGCACATTCCCAGTCAAGGCTCATGCCTAAGTTACAGGGTCAGGGGCACGTGTGGTAGGCAACTGATCAATGTTTCACTCTCTCTCCTCTCTTTCTCCCCTCCCTTTTTCCCTCTCCCTTCACCTTCCTCTAAAATTCAATGAACGTGTCCTAGGAAGAGATTAAAAAAAAAAAAGCCTGTTAAAGGCTTAAGGCAATAATGGCCCATTGTTAAAAATTCTCATACAAAGGGGCTCTGTCTTAGGGCAAACATCAAATTAAAAGTGTTGTGTTGAGACTTCCAGCCAAGATGGAGGCATAGGTAGACACACTGTGCCTCCTTGCACAACCAAAAGAGGGAAAACATCAATTTAAAAACAAAAAACAACCAGTTCTGACAGAAAAGCCAACTATGTGGAAGTCTTACAACCAAGAAGTTACAGAAGACACGTTCATCCAGACCAGTAAGCAGGGTGGAGCCGGGCAGAGAGCACGTGGTGAGCCAACGGTTTGTGGAGCGGTGGGGGCAACGCTGCAGCTGCCTTGAGAGAACTACGGCTGGCCGACCCGGACCCAGCAGGGCCAAGACTGGTGGACCAAGTGGTCCCTCATATGCACGCAGATAGACTGGGAGGAAAAGCTGGGGAGTGGAGCAGACCTCGCAAATCGCCAATGCAGGGAAATAAAGCCTCAAAGGACTGATTGAAAACACCTGTGCAGGTAGAGGCCGCGGCAGGAGGAACTCCCAGCATCACAGCAGAGTTAATTGGAGAGACCCACAGGGACTCAGAACTACACAAGCCCCCCCACCCACCCTGGAGCTAGCACAGAAGGACCCAACTTGCTTGTGAGTGTCGCGCAAGGTGACTGGGAGCTGGCAGAGAGCAGAGCAAGCACCATTGTTCGGTCTCCCCACAGGTAGCGTCACAACACAGTGATGTGCGTTACCCCACCTTGGTGAACACCTAAGGCTCTGCCCCTTAAAGTAACAGGTGCTCAGAGAAAGGGAAGGATAGCCCAAAAGAAAGAGAAGATCAAAACTCCAGAAAAAATACAACTAAGCCACGAAGAGATAGCAAACCTATCAGATACACAGTTCAAAACACTGGTAATCAGGACGCTCACAGGATTGGATGAATTTGGTCACAAATTAGATGAAAATATGAAGAATACGCTAAGAGAAATGAGGGGAAATGTACAGGGAACCAATAGTGATGGGAAGGAAACTGGGACTCAAAGCAACTGTGTGGACCAGAAGGAAGAGAAAAACATTCAACCAGGAAGGAATGAAGAAACAAGAATTCAAAAAAAAAAAAATGAGAGGCTTAGGAACCTCTGGGACATCTGTAAACATCCGAACATCCGGGCCATAGGGGTGTCAGAAGGAGAAGAGGAAAACCAAGGGATTGACTGCTTATTTGAACAAATAATGAAAGAGAATTCCCCCAATATGGCAAAGAAAATAGACTTCCAGGAAATCCAGGAAGCTCAGAGTGTCCCAAAGAAGTTGGACCCAAAGAGGAACACACCCAGACACATCATAATGACATTACCCAAAATAAGGAGAGAATATTAGAAGCAGCAAGAGAAAAGGAGACAGTTACCTACAAAGGAATTCCCATAAGACTGTCAGCTGATTTCTCAAAAGAGACCTTGCAGGCAAGAAGGGGTTGGAGAGAAGTATTCCAAGTCATGAAAGGCAAGGACCTACATCCAAGATTACTCTATCCAGCAAAACTTTCATTTCGAATGGAAGAGAAGATAAAGTGCTTCTCAGATAAGGTCAAGTTCAAGGAGTTCATAATCAGCCAGCCTTTATTATATGAAATGTTAAAGGGATTTAGATAAACCATGGAGGGATATCAACAGGGGAATGGGAGGGGGAAAGAGGAGGAGAAAATACAGAGAATAGGTAGCGTAAACGGTAGGTAGAGAATGGACAGGGGAGGTTGAGAACAGTATGGGAAATGTGGAAGCCAGGGAACTTATGTGTATGACCCATGGACAAAAACTAAAGGGCAGGGAGTGGGGGAGGGTGGGGGGTGGGGGGGAAGAGAGGGGATGAAATGGGACAACTGTAATAGCATAATCAATAAAATAAATTTTTTTTAAAGTGTTGTCTTTTCCACCCAAGCTCTTTCAGATGGCCCTGAGGAAACCAACAGGAGTTGATAAGGAGGCTTGGTTTTGAGGAAGAAAAACTTAACAGCAACATCAATAATAAAAGTAGATTTGACAACCCTATCTAGGAAGGAACTTTAGCTTTGGTTACTAGCATGAGGAATGGATTGGAAGCAAATAGCTCCAAAGGTTGTTTTAGAAGAAATTGAATTGCTGAAAAGCCTATGCACCTGGCCTAATAAAGCCTTGGGCTATTGGAGCCTAACACCACACTCGGTACCCAAATGCATGCAGGTGGGAATCAGGCTGTTGGGGAAAGTTGTGCAGCCCCAGGGAGGCCCAACTCCCAGAATCCACTTCAGATGTGGCCAGGACAGAGAATGATCAAGAAATGATTTCCTAGCAACTGGAGCCAGGGACTCCAGAAGACAACAGACAAGGGAATTCCTCCAAGACAGAAAAAGGGTCTAATTAAAGAACTTTCTTCGTTACCAAGACAGGGGGGCTTCACAAACACCTGAGTACCATCGCTGCAGACTAGGGACTTATGCGTGCCCTGTTCTTCCCATTGCCAAAAGGGGATTTTTATCCTGAAGGGAGCTGTAGTGGATTGGATAATGTCTTGCCAAAATTCATGTCCATTGTAAATTTATTTGGAAGTGGGGTCTTTGCAGATGTATTAAAGGTAAAGATTGCAATGAGATCATATTGGATTATTTTAGCTCTTTATCCAGTGAAGGCTCCTTAAAAGAGACAGAAGACAATGCACAGAGACACACAGGGAAGAGGCACCGTCACGACAGAGACCAAGATGCTGCCACAGCCAGGGAATGCCTGGAGCCACCAGGAGAGGCGAGAAAAAATTCCTACCTAGAGTCTCCAGAGGGAATGTGGCCCTACCAGCACCTAGGTTGCAGATTTCTGGTTTCCGCAACTGTGAAAGAGTAAATTTCTGTTTCAAGCCACCAAGTAATGGTAATTTATTACGGCAGCCTTAAGAAATGAATGCAGGGGTATACTGCCTCTCAAAGCCTCTGCCCAAGAATGATACAAATGACTCCTGCTCACACATGATTGTTCTAAATCAGTCCCTGGCCACACTTAACTGCCAGAAAAGGAGAATCTTACTTAATTTATACCAAGAGAGGAGAGAAAACATGACTGCAGAAAGATGTTTTATGACTATGTTTTGACACTGTATAGCATGGGCTATTGTCATTCATTTCAGCTATATACTAAATGGAAAGCAGTAGGGTACAGATAACTTGCTTTCCGTTCATAGGGCTGGTAGGGATGCCTACACGTCATCCAGAAATCCTAAATTTTGAAACAAATGCATTGACTGAATAAAATTTTGGGTTAATTCCCTTTGGGAGTAAGTGCGTTCTATGTGTAGGAAGAAGAGTATAAACAGATAATTGGCAATTATACGGACAGATTATGGCAGAAACTGCTAGCTCTTTACCAAAAATCAATTATCTCCTCCTCTGAACATGGCTGGAATACATTTCCTGGTCTCCCTTGCAGTTAGATGTGGCCACGTGATTGAGTGCTGTCCAACGGAATGAAAGCAGAGAAGATACATGTCATCACTCAGCCAAGTCTTTTAAAAAGCAGGCCAGCTCAAACCCTCTCTCCTCTT
>PVJI01032977.1:0-11692 GCA_004026765.1 Micronycteris hirsuta
AAAAAGGAGCTTATACCCTTTGCAACAGCATGGATGGAACTGGAGAGCATTATGCTAAGTGAAGTAAGCCAGGCAGTGAGGGACAAATACCATATGATCTCACCTTTAACCGGATCATAACCAACAAAAGCAGAAAGCAAGCAAAACATAACCAGAGACACTGAAATTAAGAACAGTCTAACAATAGACAGGGGAGAGGAGGGAGGGGACAAGGGGAGAAGAGTTTTCAGGAATCACTGTAGAGGACACATGGACAGAACTAAGGGGGAGGAGGGAGGCTGGGGGGGAGGTGGGGCTGGAGGGGAAGGGGGGGAGAGGATGCAAATAACTGTAATTAAACAAAACAAAAACAAAAACAAAAGAGAGCCTGTCTCCAGTTCTCAAACACCAGCTCAAGTTTAGTTGTATTGCATGACCTTTAAAGTGAAAAATCAAAGAACATTATAAATTTGTTCTTTGGATAAAATAGATCAGTATTAAGGGCAATCCCGCCCCTGTTGGTGTCATGTCTGTTCATACTATTTGTGGGATCTAGAGGTCATGGCAGTGCCCACAGAAGCCAGGGCTGTACTAGATACTACTAGTCTCACTGGAAAATAAAACCTTGGAAGAAGTCTGGATAACAGAACCTTGAAGGAGATTGATAAACCTATTTATAACTTGTGTCCTTGGCTTATATTATGTGAGTGGTGTTTTCTGGCAATAAAATATTTTTATTTTACTAAATAACATCACAGGACTATCCATTATCAGATAAAGGCAACATTTGAAAATCAAATTAAATACTTCTAAACTTGGTCTATGAAAACAATAGAATGCATTGACCAAAGGGTCATAGATTGCAGACATACCTTAGCCTCAACATCAGTTTTATGTGGCTATCTTTTTTGCATTTTAAATATTTAGAAAACCCTCATTCATGGAAATATATAGCTGTCAACTTGTAAAAATGTGAGTACTTTGCCTTTCAATAGCAGTTATTTGAATAAGATTTACTTAGAAGCATTAAAAAATAAGTGTATCTTTTTTAATTTCAAAGTTGAGAACTGTGTGTGTTCCTTACAAATGAGAAAGCAAAGTAAATACATAGTGCTATCACTTTCTATAGCATGGCATTGTTTAGATGTCATGTTTATCCATTTATTTGCTCTTGCTTCATTATTAAGCAGTAGAAAGGACATGTGGCAAGAAGATGTTCCTAAACTTGTCTGGTTTAAGTAGATTTAAGTGGATTTAAGTGTAACAGTGCCCACTTCTATGCTGCTTTGCCTGCAGGAGCCTGAGCAGACTTGGGGACACCAGGCTGTGACAGCCGTCCCCAAATAACATTTTCTTGTTTCCATGAATACACAGGAAAGACATGTGAAAGTTTACACCAATGTCTTAAGGGTTAATCTGAGCAAAACTAGCAAATTGCTAGTGCATTGCATTAAATTCTGACACCAGAAAATATAATATTTTAATATAAAAAACAACTAGAAACATTTGCAATAAGAGACCAGAAAAGGGGACAGCTTCACATTTTACATCTCCCCTGAACAATCTCTGTAGGATATTCACTGCAGTGTGAGGACCAGCAGCATTGGCATCTCCAGGAGTTTTGCATAAATCCAGAACCTCAAGTTCCATCCCAGACCCACTGTATCACAGTCTACATTTAAGCCAAAATTTTAGAAGCACTGATCCAGACAATAGAATTGTTCTCATGTATAATTGAATGTGAGTAATGACCTAAAAAGTAAGAATAAGAATTTTCTGATATCCTGGAGAGCTCTATGGTCTGCATTTGCTAATTAGCCTCAACATAAACATTAAAATACCATCTATGTAACACTAAAAAAATCTATTCCAAGGTCCATAAAACCTTTTGCCTAACCAATATAAAGTACAAAAACCAGACCAGATTTTCCTCCCATAAAAGCCAGAGCCTATCAGTACATGGCATTGTGTTTTTCATTCTTATGAATCATTTCTAAGCCACTAAGACAAATGGATTGATTATAGAAATGTGATTCTATCTTATTTAGTCAAAGTGATAGAGTTCTCTTCTGATGTGATTTTAAGAAAACATAGTAATTTATTATTTGGGAAATGATAATATGCATCTTTGCATCTTAAGTAATCAGATAACAATGATTTGCTATTGGATTCATGACCTCAGGTTGCTTCTCATATTTATCAGTCAAGAATTGGAATAGATAAACTGAGAAATTCTTGATTCAAAACATTCTCTACTTTGAAGAAACATCCTCTGAAGAGCACTGAGCATCTCTCAGTCATAAACTTTAGGTTTGTTGAAGAGTAGAGAGAGAATCTTTCCATTTTCCTGTTCATTGGCCACCAAAGCTGGGGCAGGCAGGATAGCATACTGCGGATGCCCAGGTCTGTCTTGAACCCCTGCAGTTCTACCAGGACCGCTGATGTGCACAGCAAACTTATTTGACCACCATTGCTTTGTTCATTATCTCAGCAACAATCGACAAATGACACCCTGCTATGGACTAGACCCTGGAAAACTTAGGAACTGACTTCTAACACTTTCCTTTTTATTTACTTAATTCCTTAGTGTCTGCATCTGCTGTAATTACAGCAAATTTCAATTATAATGAAAATCCAACTGTGGGGTAAAATGGGATTATGGTAATTGTTAGAATGGAGAAGCATAGAAATAGATTCCGAAAATGTTCAGAAAAGCTATCTGACTAAAACAAGATCAATTCAGTCAGCTGCTAATTAAAGCAAGCAGACAAAGGAATGCAACCTAAATGATTTTTAATGTAAGAGCTTCATTAAAGACTTGCAATTACTCAGCTTGCATTTTGAAGACTATTGAAATGTTTTGTTCTTTTCTCTCTAAGGAAAGGTTATAGGAATTGAAACTGACCTTCAACTATATAAGAAAGGGATGAAGATTCTTTAAAAAAGGAAGCAACTTTTTATAGGAGCAATATAGTTGAGCACAAACACATTCAGACTCATTTATAGATAACAAGTTACCTGAACATTTGTGAATTTCAAAGGCCTACAATAGATGTCCTATTTATTTTAATCTACCATGGGGACTAGAGAAGAAAGAAATTTTATACTGAGGAAAATATTCTTATAGATGTTCATATAAATACACTGAGTATTTTTGAGGCTGATTTATGTTTTAACAGATGACTCCCTCTAGATGGGTTCAAGTTGAGGATTTTCAGGGATGTACATGTGTCTATACCATAAAAACATCTAAATAGCCACCATAAAGATAGACACTCAGGCACACATAGTTAACCATTGTGCTTTTTCTCAGACAAAAGATACTTTCAATTTTTACAGGTGGCTTTTAAAATTTACATGGATGGATAGAGAGCCAAATGAAAGGTGATCATTAGGAGTGTATCACCAGACCAGCTTAGTTCTAAAGAGCCAAGGCACCATCCACTGAGTCTTATTTCCAGAGTTTAATAAGGGAGGCAGAAGGTTGTCAGTCAGAGGGTTGAATGTCCCCTCTACCCCAGCTGGTGACCAGGTAGTAAACTGAACCTCAGTAGATTTATGCATTGAAGAAGACTCGTTCTCCTGGACCTCTTCTCTTGTTCAGCTGGTCTGGGCCCTGCACTGAGAATGTTTCTTGGGATGGCATGAGTATCTCTTCTTAGAGACCATTTCCTAAGTGGACTGAGTCCCTCTTTGTTGTTTAAAAGCAAAATAAAATATTAATATAATCTCATGTACGTATTTCCTTCCAGTTTTATTGTAAAAACCATGATCAACCCAGAAATATATCGAGGCAGATATGGTACTTTTATTTCAACAGTTAACCTCTATTAACAGATTATTAATTGGGTTTATATACTAACAGACCTTATTCTTTCAATGTAACAAAGGACACCAAAAGCAGAAGCTAAACATATCACTCTATAATGTGCTTTTGGCCTTATGAATATATTATACATGGAGAAGTTTCCAATATCCTTACATATTGATGTTCATATTCATTTTAATTGCCTCATAGCAGTCTATAGTGCAAATGTGTCATAATTTATTAACCATTTATAAAATGACAGACTGTTCCCATTTTTAAAATTCTAATAGTGATAATAACTTTATTTGTATCTTTGTATGCAAAAAAGTGTTTCTGGAGCATTATTATAAGAAATAGAATGTCTAGGTCAAAGCAGATATATAATTTTAAGTTTTGGAAAGGCTGACCGCTATGTCAATGTCAGTGGCTTTCATAGGTAGCATGAATAGCAAAAAAGCATAACAGGGAAAGAATGAAAAAGCCATTGGGACAATATGTAAAACAAGAGTAAATCCTTAGAAAATATATTTTTAAATAACCATCAAATATTTTTAAAATAATGCAAAAAAAAGAGAAGGTGATGCATTTACCTTAATACTTGCAAAATAAGAAAAATAAAATAAAATTTAAGGTTGGATATATTTGAATAAACAGAGTCACCTAAATACTGTATTAAGAAGTTTAGGACATTTTGGAGGAGAATTTGGGTAACAGATTAAATCGAAAATCTGTTATTTTCACCAAAAAGTACCTACTAAGGTGACAAAGGGACACACAAAAGCAGAGTGACAAAATTGGTGACAACACTTTTGAAGTAGTTCAATTCATTGCATTAATAAAACGGAATGTCACAGCTATTTATAAAACTTAAATATTCAGAAATTGAACATTTAACGTTGGTGAACTTAATTTATCTGAGACATTCTACTACAGGAGACTTTCAAGGTCTAAAATTAGTTATCTTATACTTTTAAATTGGAATTTACAAGGCTTATTCTCAAGTAGGTCAAATTCCCTTAAAAATTACAAATACCATAGAACTGTTGATTGTTTTTTAAGTTTTATTACAACCTTGCTACAAAGAAAAAGATCTATCTCAGGCCAATTCAAAGATCCATTCTTAGCAGGTATCATTTTTTTAAGTATAGTTGATAGGCAATATGATGTCAGTTTCATATGTACAATATAATAATATAACATTCATATACCTTACAATGTGGTCACCGCAATAAGCCTAGTAACCATCTGTCACTGTGTAAAGTTATTATTATATTATTGAATATGTTACCTGTGTTATACTTTATACCACCATGACTTATTTCGTAACTGAAAGTCCGTTCCTCTTATTCCCCTTCATCTTTTTCAACATCTCCCCACATCCTGCTATTCTGCAACCATCAGTTTATTCTCTGTATCTATGTGTCTGTCTCTGTTCCATTTATTTTTTTCAGATTCCACACATATGTGAAATCATACGTTGTATTTATCTGTCTGACTTATTTCACTTAGCATATTACCTTCTAGGTCCATCTATACTGGTGCCAATGGTAAGGTTTCATTATTATTAATTGCTGAGTAATATGTAATTTTTAAGAAGAAAGAATTAGAGATCCCTTGTTAGAATAAAGGATGAATAAATTAAAGGTCAATTAATGATTATTAGACTCCTTGACACAGACTGTTTAATGTTCTGTAAGATTCCTCCTAGTCTGACAATCAACTGACATTGGTCTTCATTCTATTAAAATCCATTATAAATATCATTAAATATATTTTCAAAGTCAAAAATGCTAGTTTCTTCCCCCCAAAATTCAAGTTACATTACACAGATGCTTTGACTGAAATCCGTTTTGGGATCATTTTTTTCCCTTTCAGTACCATATTCACCCCAAAATATTAATACTAAGTTTTTTATTATCTTAAACATTTGATACTGAATTCAGACTTTTTTGGGATTAAAATCATCATGCTTAAAGAAGACATTTACTATATCAAATGATGAAGATACAGGCATGGTCCTCGTTGGTGATACTCAGTTAAGGCTCTATAACTACCCTGCATTCAAAAAACAAAGATGGATCCTGACTGTACTTTCCATTTTGCTTAATAGACCTTGATAGGCTTTTGTATTTTTCTATATTTATAGGATTACACATTAGTTAAAATTATTTTAAATAAAATGTCATCAATCTTTAAATAGGTTAAATGGCTTTGTTTTACTTGAAGAAATAACCTATAAAGACTTCTACCAGAAGGAAGAAGAGTCTAGAAGCAATTAATTAAATCAGGCTTAGGAAATGTGGAAAAATATCTGTCATCTAAAAAAGCAAAATAAAAACAAAAGCAGAGTAGTGACAGGGACTACTTCTTAGGTACTTATTTTAAGGCTTTCATGAATTAGCAATGAAGAGGGATTTATTAAAATACTTTCCCCACTTTTCACCACTGTAGAGAATTTATAGAATGAATTGTGTATTATATAGTACTGATATAATAAATATATACTTTGCTTTCCAGTGTGGGTTTATTTATTCCAAATTAACCACTTTAACATTCTTTTCTCACCAAAAATATCTTTAGAACTAAACTAAAATCTCCAAGTTTTCTAAGGAATTTCTGGAATCAGTGGGCAACTATGTGAAGCCCTTCTCCTCTCACTCTCATCCTTTAAAGAAAGTGTGCCCTAAGATACATAATTAAAGTTTACTTTTAAGGAAATGGACCATCTGGCATATGGAAAAGTAGGACTACTTGGTGCTTAAGGATCTAGGCTTTAGTGACAGGTAGCATGGCTCATGTTCTCGCGCTGTGACTATATGCTTGGACAAGTTATTTACCCTCATCTTGTCTTAAATTCTTTATCTATGCAGGAAATAATATCTTTAATTAGGGAAATAATAAAGGAAATGATATCTTTAAAGTAACAGTTCAGATGTGATTTTGAACACGCCAAAATTCATTTTAAACTTTGGCTATGGGAAAGTCTTTAAGAAAGCCAAATCTAGATTGTTTCATGGTGGTGATATTTTGTTAGAGACTAACCAGAAAATGAATGTTTAGTTAAACATTATTAGAATAGTCACAAAACTCAATGCATACTTGAATATCTGTTATAGATAACAGGATCAATGTGACCTAAACAAGTCATTTGAATTTCCCAAACAGACTTTTTATCTTCTTAAAGTTTATCCAAGATATACACAGACTTATCAGGAATGCTAGATATTTCTTCAAAGGAGTTCTAAGTCACATGATTCAAAAGTGTTCTGCTTCTGACCAACTTGGAGACAATTATCACTATAGGTACTAAGGAGATAAAGTTGTTAGTGCCCAGTAATAAAGCCCTGGCAACCACCACAGTAATCTCAAAAGAAATTTACTAGCATCCTTGAAGGATGCCAAAAAGGATCCTGTTGATGGTGTTCATCTTCTCCACCTCCTCACCGGGTTTTCTCTCCCCTCTCTAAATTGATCCTCATCTGTGGCTGCACAGAGGTTCTTTTTACTTGTCTCACTATTACTTCACCAATTAAAAATAAAGTGAGGCCCTTTTTGTCTCCCTTCTTCCCCATTTAGTTCAGTGGCAGGAAGATGGTTGCAAATCAGTGAAGGTCAGATACACTGTGGTTAAGTGAAGAGGCTTAGCTGAAAGAAGGCAGCTTCTGATGGCTGATGCACCCTAGAAATATTTCTTTCATTCATTCATTCATTCTTTCAACAACAAGTTACTCAGTGCCAACCTGTTTAGTAATTGGTATTCCAAGAAAAAAGCAGACAACAACCAGTGCCATTTTGGAGCTTACATTCTTTTGTAAAGAGACAGATAACAAATCATGAACATAATGCTTAAGCAGAGTATAGATGTGTTAGAATATAGTAAGTGCTAGGTCAAAAAAGGTGGGGGCTAAGAAAAGGGTTGGAAGTACAATGTAGGGGAGAGTTGCCACCTAAAATAGCATGCTAGTGGTTGGCTTCTTTGAGAAGGTGCCACTTGAGATGAAGCAATGTGAGCAGTGGGTTGTATGGATATCTGGGCCAGAGCATTAAGGATGTTGTTTTCATCTGAATAACACAGGAAGCCATTGAAGGGTTTCAATATGATCTGCCTTAAGTGTTAAAAGGATCTCTCTTGCTCTTACATTGGGAATTGACTAAAGGGATTAAATGTAAAAAACATAAGATCAGTTAACTGATAATTACAGTTGTTCAGGTAAGAAATTCTGGTGGCTCAAACCAGAGTGTTCAGCATTAAAGGTGATGAGAAGTAGTCAAATGCAGGAGAGCTCTGAAGGCAGAATCAGGAGGATGTGCTCCTACCTCAGATGCAGGCTGTGAGGGAAGGGAAGGACCTTCAAATTACAGGGTATAGACAATGGTAAAAATAAAGTTGCTATCATCTGGCAGTGAAAGAAGGTTATAGGTGAAAAGGGTCACCTTGGCTGGTGTGGCTCAGTGGATTGAGCACTGACCTGTGAACTGAAAAGGTGAGGATAGAAAGTGAGATGGTGTAACCATGCAGACTGGGTTTCTGCTGCTTGGTGCCCTTATATATGACTCAACAATTTGTTTGGAAGAAAACAGGTTTTTATTAACAGGGTTTCAAACTTGGGGGGCTGAGAGTACTCCTGCTTGGAACCCTTCTCTCCCATGAGACCCAGAATTTCCCTTGCTTCTCAAAAGGCTGCAAGCCAAAACCATGTCCAGAAGTCCCCCATTTCCTTATCCATCCTTAAGCCAGTTACACAAACAGATCTCTGTTCTCTCTGGAATGTGTACTTGTGGTTTTCAGAGTCACCATCTTCTCACAGTAGCTCTCTCCTTCAAGATTTGGGGTGGGCTGTTCTCAGTCTTCATGTAGCAGTCTAGGAAATGTTTTCTGTGCTACACTGGATCATGATGTCCAAGATGCTGGAGCCCAGGGAGGTATGTGTACCTACATGGGACTCTGACTGCAGGAGTGGACTCCATCTTCTGTGAGGTTTAAGCCCCTGGTGGGCCCCACATTGCCTGATCCCACAAGTGCTTCTGTCTGGGGAGGAGGACCAGAGACCCAGAATGTCCAAATGCCAAAAACCAGAGGGAGAGAGATTGCATCAAGCTCCAAAGTCCTGTACCAAGATCTCCCATACCAAGAGAGTACCAGGCATGTGTGTGTGTGTGTGTGTGTGTGTGTGAGAGAGAGAGAGAGAGAGAGAGAGAGAGAGAGAGAGCGTGAAAGAGAGAGAATGAGCCTGAGCCTTTCCGTCGTTAAGTACCTCTCCCATTAAAAACACCCATAAGGGAGTAGCCCTGCCTCCCTCCACCAAACCAAACTTGTTTCAGAACATGCTATTCAAAAGTACTGTCCTTTAGAAATGCATAAGTCTGCAGATCAACATTCGCAGTCACAATTCAACTCCAAGCATCTCTCACAAGTCTGTGTGCACCAGCCTGAGTCTTTGCAGTGTCAGTTTCTCTCCTCTGGAACTTCCCTTATTCCATCCATCAGTTCACCAGTGTGTCTCTGTTCTTGGCCAGGCAGGTGCCCTGCAGTGCTTTCAGCTCTGTCACTGTGCTGGAGGGGTGCTAAGGATATTTACAATGGGCCTCAAGACCTCTAGCCCTGCAGACAGACCCACAAACAGATCCTTGTGATTTTTGGTAACCTCCAATTTTAAAGGCTTGGCTCAGAACTTCCTGAGTGGCCAAACATCTGGCTCTTCCTATGGTGTTTTAGTATCCACCATTTTTGTCAGCTCCCCAGTGTATTTGACTCTCTTTCGGCTGCCATCTTTAGTCAGGGTAAGAAGTTCCCAACCACACACAGGCATCCAGGGTAGGCATCCAGCCAACACAGCTCACACAGGCACTGAATGAGCTTCGCACCTGTCCATGTCATGAATCACTCTGCTAAGTCACTATGCCAGAGCACTTTGTCACAGTCACATTCACACTAAGCCCTGGGCATCAGCCTTCTTCCACAGCTACTCCCTTCAGGAAGTCTTGGGCTGTTAATGTGCCTTTGTTATGCAATATGTCTCATACCCTGTGCTTTCTGTTCTGTGACACTCTTCCCCATCCCCTCACTGCTTTTTTGCAGGATTTGGGGGAATGGTGGGGCTCCCTCCCCTACTTTCCAGAGGCTCATGCTCTGACCTACCCTGTTACAGTAGGAGGTCACAAATTTAGATTTGGACATGCAAATTTTGGAAATATTGCTTAGACACTCAAGTGGAGTTGTGAAGCAAGCAGCTGAATTTATCAGTCTGGAATTTAGGAGAGAAAACTGAACTCAAAATATAAATTTGGCATATACAGTCATGAAATTTGCTATGACTATTTCTCTATAATCTGATTTTTGTTTAAGGGAAGCCAAAAATTCACATTTCTTTTATGAAACTTTCTAAATTGTAAACAAAATGACAAATTTCATTTTCCAGAAGTATCTTGAATCTCACTGCTTTACTATTGCTTTTCTAAGGACTCATTCACTTCAGCTGGAAGCTCGTGCTGGGGGTCTCAGCTAAAGCTATCTGAGGGAAATAACCCCTCTGATCTTTTTCAAGGGGAACTTCAGAAGCCCTTCTGTTATCTCAAATGCCGAAGGAGAAAAACTGTGCTTGCCAAGATGCTTGAAACTGGACTCAGGTTTAAATGATCAGAAATGTTTGCCTCTAGTCTTCCAAATGGCTCAATCTCCTCAGATTTTGTATAATCATTTTCTTTCCTTGAAGAGTGTCTTGGCTGTGCATCAACTTTTAAAGAGAAGCATTTTATCTCTTCATATTTTCTTGTGAATAACTCAGCACATCGAAAAAACAACAGTAAAGCCAGAACCATATACCTGTGCAGGCTGGATGGTAAGCACTAATGAGGTCCATGGACCACTGTGGAGAACTCTTCTTCCCACAGCTCCAACTATCAATGGTCTCTCTCTTTCAGAAAAATGTTGATTAGAGGTGGGGTATAAATTCTTATATGAAATTTGTATATAACTTTTGTCCCGATTATATTGTTTTTCCCCTTTTGTTCCTAACTGTTCTCTGTCTTTCCTTCAACTTTTTTTATTTATTTCCCTTCAGAATGCACACTCTGCTTTTATAAAGAGATGGGCAGCTTCCAGTGTGTCTGTCCTGCCCCCTACGTTTTCAATGACACATACACATTACTAGTTCGTTATTGCTGCTGAGAAATGTGAAGAAAATGGTCATGTTCATGCCAAAATTATTCTTTGCTAAACACTGTACACAAAAAGATGGCACAACCATTCAGACCCAGTTACATATTTTATTTTTTATTTATTTCTTTTAATATTTACTGTATTTTTACATTGTCATTTAGTCCCCTTAAGCCCCTATCTCTCACTAATCATCATACTGTTGCCCGTGTCTATGAGTCCTTTTTCCTTTTTGCTCAGTCACTCCACACCTTAACCCCACCCCTCACTAGCTGTCATCCTACTCTCCATCTAGAGACTATTCCATTTTCCTTGATCTTACAGTTTGTTCATTAAATTCCACATATGAGTGAAATCATATGATATTTGTCTTTCTCTGATTTGTTTGTTTCACTTAGCATAAGTGAAACAAAGTGCTCCAGATCCATCCATACTGTTGCAAAAGGTAAAATTTTGCTCTTTTTTTATGGCCAAGTATTATTCTATTATATAAACATCCCAAAGTTGTTTTATCCAATCATCTATTGATGGACACTTGGGCTGTTTTCACAGCTTGGTGATTGAAAATAATGCTACAGTGAACATAGGGGTGCTTATGTTCTTCTGAATTAGTGTTTTGGGTACCTTCGGATATATTCCCAGAAGTAGGATTGCTGGGTCAAAAGGCAGATCCATTTTTAATTTTTTGAAGTATCCCCATACTGCTTTCTGCAGTGGCTCAACCAATCTGCATTCCCATCGAGGGTGCA
>PVJI01032978.1:0-11689 GCA_004026765.1 Micronycteris hirsuta
GGGGGGTAAGGGGGTGGGGGGAAAGAAGGGGGGAAAGTGGGGCAACCGTAACAGCATAATCAATAAAATATATTAAAAAAAAAACCTTCTATCACCTAATGTACACATAGGCTACTGTGTGCCAGGCCTATAGTAGGTGATTTACACATACCAAGTCATTTAATTCTCACTACAATTCTATGAAAAAGTCCTATTACTATAGCCATTTTAAAGGTAAGGAAAATGAGGAACAGAGATGATTGGTACATTCTCCAGCATCCCATAGCTAATAAATTATGGTGCTGAGATTCAAATCCAGACAATCTGACTCCAGATTTACTGCTTGTAGGCAATATACTAGGATATGAATCTGGCATGATCAGTTTAGTATTTATATATGCGTTTCTGTCAGCTAGTCTGTATGTTCCTCTAAATGTGAGTTACATATATATGCTGGAGAGCAGCTCAAAACCAAGGAAAATGGTACCCACCTTTGCTCTCAGTATTTAAACACAGCACACAAGAATTAATGGGGAATCTACCAAAAAGATCAACTGAAACTACTAGTAATAGGAAATAATAACAGTGCAACAATTTGGTGACACAAGAAAAATGAAAATTTTAAAAATGTATATTTTGACTGCTGAATGAGGTATGATTGATACACAAACAGCTGCACATATTTAATATGTACAATTTGGTGACTTTGGAGGATTTTTCTAAGGGTGTCTTCTGAGTCTTGAAATTATGAGTCTTTGAATAGCTTGCTCTCCAGGTAAATGTTCAATTATTGCCCCCCAGTTGTCACATGGGCCCCCAACATTTTAATTGGTATTCAAACTTGAATAGAAAAGGAAGGTAATGAGATGTCTAAAAGTAAGAAATTTTCATATTTTAATGCGGGAATGCCACCAGCCAGGCAAGAAAAATTTCTAGACAGTATAAGAGCTTTGTAATAACAGATCTTATAAGGTGAATAAAAGATAATGTGGCTTTTAGAAGCTTAGCGATTAGTAACGTAATGTTAACATTGCTAAAACTTTGACTTTTTAAAACAATTTAGAATAAGTTTAAAAGAAAAATGACTGAATTTTTCTGACAGGTGACCATGCAGGATAATATACTTTTTTCCCTTAATCTTCACCTGAGGATATGTTTATTAATTGAATGAGAGAGAGAGAGAGAGAGAGATGTTAATGTCAGAGAGAAACATCAATCAGTTGCCTCCAGAATGCACCCCTACCCAGGATTGAACCTGTGACCTTTTGGTGTACAAGATGATGCTCCAACCAAATGTGCCACCTGGCTAGGGTGATAATGTGCTTTTGCCATTGAGATAAGAGGGCAAAAAGATTAAGACCAGTGAACATCATTTAATTTATCTAGTGACATTTGATTATTATGCCAAGCAGGAAGCGTTCATGTTTTTTAATGTTGTAATTGTCTACAGTTCCTAGTTTTCTAAGTTTTAGAATTACACATGCCTAAACCTGTTATACAATCTAAATAAATGATTACCAGGAAATCTCATTCAGTCTCAGGCCATTAACTCTCAAATTTTATCTCTAGTACTGATTCTCTCTCCCCTAAGCTCCAGGTGCATGTATCCAAATGCCTACTCTGCATATCTACTTGGAATTTTAATGAGCAGCTCAAACTTATGATGTTCAAAACTGAATTCTTTATTCATACACCAAGGCTGCTCCTCCTCCAATATGCCTTCTTTCAGTAAATGGCATCACCACTTGCTTACTTGATTAGACTGGAGTCCTTGATATCATTTTTAATTATCCCCTTTCTTTCATACTCCACATCTAATTCTATAAAAAAGTCATTCTAGCCCTGCCTAAAATATATTCAGAATATGGCATTTCTCACCATCATAGTGCAAGTCACCATTATCTCCTGGCTGGACAATTGTGAGAGCTTCCTGAGTCATCTCCCTACTCCATTTTGTACCTGTCTTGTTTATTGTCTACTCAGCAGCCAGTGTTATCTCTAAGACATAACTGATTGCATACATGCCCCTGATCAAAAACTTCCAGTGGCTTTCCACCTCACTCAGGGAAAAAGCCAAAGTCTACAATGGCCTACGAGGCACCACACAAACTACTTCCTCTATCTCTCTGTCCTCTCCTCCTCTTACTTTCTTCTTTGCTTTCTCTGTTCCAGCAACACAGGTTTCCTTGCCACAACCTACCAGTAAGAACCCCTCTTTAGGGCAATTGCACTTGCTATTCAATCTGCCTGAAACATTCTCTACTCAGTTAACTTCATGACTCTCTCTCCATCGTTTTATTCAGGTCCTTCCTTAGAGAGGTCTTCCTTCCTGATCGTCCTTTCTAAAATAGCCTCTTCCTCTCACTTAACCCATTACTATCTATCCCCTTACCTTGCTTTATTTTTTTATGGCATTTATTATTATCTAACATATTTTGTTTGTTTGTTTATAGTCTATTTCCAGTACTGGAATATAATTTCGATGAGGTAAAGAATTTGTGTGTGTTTTTTAAATTGTTGTATCCCAATTACCTAACACAAAATTCAATAACTATTTATTGAATAAATGAAAGGCTGACTGAATGAATCACTCAATGGCCATAACCTACGGAGAAAGTGGGTCATAGTCTGAGGAAAGAAATAAAACATTTATTCTAAGATGTGCTGCCAATATAAAATATAGTTCACAAAATCATCTCAGTATTAGTGTAAAAATTCCCACTGTTCTCTTTTTAGGAGATACAGCCACTTTGAAGTCAACTGTTAATATGCAGTACATATGATCCATAAATCTGTGGGGTTTTTCTAAATTAATGTAAAGATTAATAGATAAGACAGTTTTGAAACCTGATTTAGTAACCTGATTAAGCATTTAAAAACCGATATGTCATTAATAAAATTACAACTGGAGAAAAATAATATTTGTCATTGGTCTTTATTTTTCCTGAAATTCTGGGGTGCTCTGGCTGTTACAAATTTTCTGCTGGTTGTTGGGTCTCCGGCTGGGACTTAACTTCCTAATTTCATTAAGGCTCAATTCAAGGACACACACATGTGTACACTGCGGTTTCCTGTTACTAGTTCATTAACAAGTTCATTATGTGTTTATTCCTTTCTAAGCATTATCAAGAGACAAATTTGGAAAGATCACCATGTTATGGTAAACTTCTATATGATTGTTTCTCTGAACTCTTGATTGAAGAACTATTTACTTTATAATACAATTAGATGTCAAAGGGGATAAATGAGAGAGTTGTTTTGTAACATATTCTTGGGAAAAAAAAACTTAGGTAGAAAAGACTCGTATCTGGAGAATAGCCTAGTGTGTTTTAATGAATTTATGGAGAAAAAGCTTTTAGAATATTTCATCAATTACTTTCAAAAGATTCAAATAAATGAAAGAGTGATTAATACTAACTAGCAGTGTGGCAAAGTGGAAACATTCTTATATAGGCTCTTACTAACTAAATGACCTGATTACGCCATCTCTCAGTTTGGGACATTAGTTTCCTTGGCTGTAAAATGAGGGTGTTAAGATTAGAGTGTTAAATATGTTTCAGCATTACCAGTTTAAGATTCTATGAAAATGATATTTCTTGATCTTTGAGACTAGGAATATCAGTTTTCATGATAAGATCAATAAATATTTTATCTTGATAATTGTTGAATCTATGTAATGGGTACATGCAATTTTACTGTACTATTTTGACTTTTATATATGTTTGAATATTCTTAAACAATAATAAATTTAGAAATTAATTGATTAGTAAAATGCTTGATAGCGATAATATACTATATTCAAACTGATTTTGTGAAGTCTATTTTGTGTCTATGCTGTTTTCTTCCATTGTCCTCTGAAACAATTATACAAAATACCCTTCCCTCTTAAGATCATTCCAGAGCAGTTTTCTTCAGTTTTTAGGTAACTGTGCCAACTGCCTGAAAAACAGTTTAAGCCAACAATATCAGCATATTTCTGCCATCATTATTTTTTGCATCTAGTTATTTGTATTGAAATAAAATTTATGTGTGGAAGAATTAAAAAAACAAGGGAGGAAATGTGGCTATTTTGGTTACCTTCACTAGAAGCATTGAATATATACTCATTGGACATCTGCTACATTCTAGGAACTGGATTTACAGGGGCAAGTAAGGCACGCTTTTTGTTCCTAAGGAAATCACATACAGCAGTTTCCTCTCATCTGCAATTTTGCTTCCTGCAGCTTCAATTATCCATGGTCAACTGCAGTCCAAATATATGAAATGAAAAATTTCAGAAATAAACAATTCATAAATTTTAAATTGCATGCCTTTTTGAGTAGTTTGATGAAATCTTGTATTGTCCTGCCTAGGACATGGATCATCTCTTTGTTCAGTGTATCCACACTATATACATTGCATGCCCTTTAGTCACTTAATAGTCATCTAGGTTATCAGATCGACTATTGTGGTATAACAGTGCCTGTGTTCAAGTAACTCTTCTTGTTTAAATTTTTTAAATTACTTTATTGTTGTTCAATTACAGTTGTCTGCATTTTCTCCCCTCCACTTCCCCCACCCCATCCAAACCCACCTCCCTCCCTTGCTTCTACCTTCCCCCTTGGTTTTGTCTATGTGTCTTTTATAGTAGTTCCTAAAAACCCTTCTCCCCACAGTCCCCTCCCCCCTCCCCTCTGTCTATTGTTAGATTGTTCTTCATTTCAGTGTCTCTGGTTATATTTTGTTTGCTTTTTTCTTTTGTTGATTATGTTCAAGTAACTCTTATTTTACTTAACAGGGCCCTAAAGCACAAGAGTAGTGATGTGGCAATTTTGATATGCCAAAGAGAAGCCATAAAGTATTTCCTTTAAGTGAAAACTGGAAAGTTCTTGACTTAATAAGGAAAACAAATCCATAGGCTGAGGTTGCTAAGATCTATGATAAGAATTAATCTTCTATCCATGAAATTGTGAAGAAGGAAAAAGAAATTTGTGCTAGTCTTGGCATCCCACCTAAAACTTCAAAAGTTAGGGCCACAATGCATGGTAAGTGCTTAGTTAACATGAAAAAGGAATCATAATTGTGGGTGGAAGACATGAACTACACATATTTTCCGATGATGGCAACATGTTATACCAGCAAGCATTGAGACTTCTGCAAGGAATTCCCTGAAATGAGTGACAGCAAGCTATTTACTGCAAGTAAGAGGTGGTTACAGAGATTCAAGAATAGGTTTGGACTTAAAATAAAAATAAAAAAAAATTATTGGAGAGAGTGCACATTTATATAAATTTTATTATAGGATATTGTTGTGATGGTTCGGTTTTATTATTTGTTATTGATGTTAATCTCTTACTGTGCCTAACTTATAAATTAAACGGTATCATAGGTATGTATAGGAAAAGAATAGTATGTATAGGGTTTGATACCATTCGAGGTTCCAGGCATCCACTGTGGGTCTTGGAACATATATCTCATGGATAAGAGGGTGGGGAGCTACCGTACTAGTGGAGAAACAGAAATTTGAGAGCATTGAGTTAGGCTGAACTTAAAGGAGTAACAGAATAGTCAATTGTTGGTATGCTGAAATTTAAGGGAGGTAAAAACAAAACCCCTGGCCTGTCACTGGTTTTAAAGCACTGTTAGCATATTTTTTCTTTGAACTTTATACATTCTTTAATTTTTAGAACCCACGTGCAAATGTCTTTGAAAAACATAACACATTAACATGAATTGCACTTTCATGAACATTTAGTTCTATATTATTTAGGGTGCAAGGAAAGTTGTTATAATCAAGAGTTCTCAAAATATTATGGCTCAAGAAACAGACCAAAGGTGGGCAGCAGTACCGGTACAGAAGGTTTGGGCTGGCTTTAGCTCAGCAGATACGTCGATTCAAGCATTACTTCAGAAGGTCACCCATGGCTTAGGATCATTCTACCTTGTTGCTTTGTCATCTCCCAGTATGTTGAGTTTGTCTGTGTAGTCCAATATGGCTCCCATTATCATGTTTGTGCTGGTTGAGTGAAGGGAGAGAAAAAAGGAGACAAGGGATTTTCCTGTCAAAACATGATCCAAAGATTGCACAAATCACTACTGCTTGCATATCGTTGTCTAAATTTCTATCATATCTTCATACCAAAATGCAAAGGAGTCTGGAAAAAAAGTTTGGCTGGGAGGTCATATACACAGCTGACTCATGAATTTCTATTGCCAAAAGGAAGGGTAGGGGGATGGATAATGAGAAACAATTAGCAGTGTCTGCCTTAGTTTATTAGATGACTTTATTTTGAAAAGCTTCCTGAAAGACCTAGACCTTCCCATTGAGGTGGGCTATATGACTCATAAAGAAATGGTTATAAAGAAGGTTGACTTGTCTGAAGTGTTTTCTGACGTCAGCCAATTATATGGCCCCAGATTCTCTGATGCCAAGTGGATGTCCTATTATTCAATTCAATTCTGACACTAAGTTTCTATAGTTAGCAAAGACACCACAGGTTAAGGGCTGAGTCCCAGAAGTCTGCCCCTACTTCAGATGCCAATAGAAAGTTTTAGCATTTCTGACCAACCAACTATAAATTCAGGAGTTTCTATGACCCTTTACAGATATGATAATTTGCTAGAACAACTCAAGTCAGGTAAACACTTTCCTGTATTATTATGAAGGGTGTAACTCAGGAACAACCACATGGAAGAGATACACTGTACAGGGCAAGGTATTGGGGTGGAGAGGCATACTATACTCAAGAGCTTGCTTTCCTTCTCTCTCTGGGTAGGTTACCTCCTGGGACCTCGATGTGTTGACCAACATGGAAGCTCTCTGCACAAGTTTAGGGTTTTTATGGAAGTCTTATTAGATAGGCACGACTGATGAAATCATTGACCATTGGAAATTGAAATCAATTTACAGCCCCTCTCCTCTTTCTGGAGGTCAAGGTGGGACTGAAAGTTCCAACCCTCTAATCACTTGGTTAATTCCTCTGACAACCAGCCCTCTTCCTTTCTGTCTAGGTGACCAGTAATCACCTCATTAGCAGAAACTTGGGTATGGCTAAAGGGACTCATTAGGAATAACAACAGACACTCTTATCACTCAAGAAATTCCAAGGTTTTTAGGATGTCTGTGCCAGGAACTGGGGACAAAGATCAAATATATTTTTTTACTATACTACAACTTGATATTATCAGAAGTGAGAGTGTAATTATTCAATAGTTTCTACTTTCTATTCACTCTAACTAGAAGGTGAGCTGCATGAGATATAATCTCATTCACATTTGTACATGTAGCATCTGGCACAGTGTTTGGCACATTGTTTCTCTGTAAACTGTTGCATGAATGTGAGTGAAT
Source organism: Micronycteris hirsuta (assembly GCA_004026765.1). Classification (NCBI taxonomy): domain Eukaryota; kingdom Metazoa; phylum Chordata; class Mammalia; order Chiroptera; family Phyllostomidae; genus Micronycteris; species Micronycteris hirsuta. The sequence continues at coordinate 7,307 of PVJI01032978.1, forward strand.
AAAAACTAGAGTCCAGCACTGCTAACTTCTGCAGTCTGTGGGTCTGTGTTTAAGACTGTTTGATGTTAATCTGGGCACTGGATTATGTGTTTCCCAGCTCATGTGCGTTTCCTGAGAAGCGCAGTTCTGGTGTCCTGATGTTGAATTTGTGGTTGTCTGGAGGGGAATTCAAACTTAATAAATTAGTTGGTTTTGGAATAATAAAAAACTAGATTTCAGGGAAAGCAGGCAATCTAAATGTCCTCTGTCTCAACATAGTGTGTTCTTCATAGGACACTGTTTTTCTGTATAATAGCCAACTCTATTAAATAAATTTTCAAGTTAGCTTTCTGGGGATGCTATTATTAAAGAAGCCCCTCAGAACCTTAGAAGTTTGACATATGCCTGAATGGTTAAAAACTGTTGTTAACTCCATAGATTTTTAAAAAGAACTGTGTATATGTGTGTATACATGTAAACTATATAGTCAATAGCTATTTTTATTTATTTTTTATTGTTTTTGTTTATCTAATGTCCCTTAATCTTACAAAGGAAATAACACTTTGGGAAATTAAATACTGCTTTTGCTGATTGCCTCATTTGAATAGAAGTTCAGGAATATCCTCTTCCTGTTTTGATGGTCAACAGAAGGGGAGTTACAGAACTTTACACATGCAAGAAATATCATGATCCCTGCTAGTCAACTGCTTTAGCTGGGGGATCAGAAAGTTCCCAACAGTAGCGTGACTCTGCAGGAAGAGCACTGGACTAGGTGTCAGGTCCACCTAGATTTTATTTCTCTTGAATTTTTGACTTTTGAAAAGTGACTTAATCTATTAAAACGAGTCATATCCATTTGTAAAACTGAACTAGCCTCTCTTCAGCTATCTTAGGGGGGTAATGGATAGAATAAAGTAATATACATATGTTCCTGCTAGAGAGGCCAGGGATGATGCTTGTTTACCCTATGCCTGTCCTAGCTTCACTTTATGGTGTCAGCTTAGAAAGTCTCAGTTTGACACAGTCCTGGCCCAGTGAGAACCATTAACTTTTACTAGGTAAGAAGTCTGGAAACAGCCTAGTGTGTGCTTTGTCTCTAGAACTGATTTGGGTCCCAGGAGACTTTGTAAACATCAGGCTTTGGCTCTTATCTCTTACCCCACCATCTGCTTTTGGTTGTTTAATTGGACTTTGGCTCTGATCTGGAAGCTAAATTCTTCCTCTGTGTCTGTTGAAATTGGGGCCCTGGCCTAAATATTTTAACATAGTTTCTGGTGGCCTTTTTCCAGGGATTAACTGTAGACTCCTTGTGGAATCATTTGTACCATCTCATCCAGTTCTTTCACAAAAAGGAGTTGATCCCAACTATCCTGGAGAACTTTCCTTCCCTGAGGCTTTGATGTACCTCTTCATTGTGCATCCCTTGGGTGAAATTGACTCTGCCTTGCTTCACGTGCAAGTTTAGGCCTTTTCTCAATTTTGATGTAGACCAGCTTCCAGCTAGGGAAGGACTGTTCCAACTAGTATTATTCAGTCTCTTTTCTCTGCACCAACCAAGTTTACTCCCAAATTCTCTTTTTCTTAGGAGTTGCAACATGTGTTGTATCTGGGGCAGAGAAATGAGTGTGAGAAGGAACAAACACAAAAGTAATATTGGCAAGTTCCATGGATGTCACCAGAAAGCCATCAAATAGAAATTTCAGTATATTAAAATTAGTTGTCTTTTATAGCCCAGAGCGAGTAGAAGGAAGGAAATAATCAAGATCAGAGCAGAATTAAATGGCATACAGACTAAAGGCACAATTCTAAGGATCAATGAATCCAGGACACGGTTCTTTGAAAAGATAAAAAAAAATTGAAAAGCCTTTAAGCAGGCTCATCAAGAAAAAAAGAGAGAGGATCCAAATAAACACAATCAGAAACGAAAGAGGAGAGATTACAACTGATACCACAGAAATACAAAGGATTGTAAGATTACTATGAAGAACTATATGCCAAGAAATTTGAAAACCTAGGTGAAATGAAAAATTTCTAGAAAAATATAACCTTCTAAAACTCAATAAAGAAGCAGAAAACCTGAACAGACCAATAACAGCTGATGAAATTGAAATAGTAAACAAAAAGCTTCCAATACACAAAAGCCTTGGATAAGACGGTTTCACAGAATATTACAAAACATTTAAGAGGGAGCTAACCCCCAACTTCCACAGATTATTCAAAAAAATTCAAGAAGATGGAAGACTCCCAAACTCTTTATGAAGCCAGCATCATCCTAATCTCAAAACCAGATAAAGACACAGCAAAGAAAGAAAACTTCAGGCCAATATCACTGATGAACATAGATGCTAAAATACTGACCAAAATATTGGCAAACTGCATCTGGCAATACGGTAAAAAGGTCATACACCATGATCAAGTGGGATTCATCCCAGGGATGCAAGGATGGTACAATATTTGCAAACCAATAAACATAATACACCACATAAACAAAAGCAAACGCAAAAATCACATGATCATATCAATAGATGCAGAAAAAGCATTTGATAAGGAACAGCACCGATTCATGATTAAAACCGTCAGCAAAGGGGGAATAGAGGGATCATTCCTCAACATAATAAAGACCATGTATGACAGACCTACAGCCAACATCATACTCAATGGGCAAAAACTGAAAGTGTTCCCATTAAGATCAGGGACAAGACAAGGATGCCCGCGTTCATGACTCCTATTCAACATAGTACTGGAAGTCTTAGCCACAGCAGTCAGACAAGAAAAAGAAAAGACATCCAAATTGGAAAGGGGGAAGTAAAACTGTCATTGTTTGCAGATGACATGATAGTGTACATAGAAAATCCTATAAGGGGGACTTCCCAAGATGGCAGCATAGGTGAATGCGCCGTACTGCCTCACACAACCAAACAAGGAAAAAAATCAAAAATTTACACATCCAAAAACAGCCAGATCTGACAGAAAATCGAATTGAGAGGAAGTCCGACAACCAAGGAATTAAAGAAGATACATTCATCCAGTTTGGTGAGCCAGGAGGAGCAGGGCGGAGGGAGAGCGCTCCTCGACCCTGCGGCGAGCAGGTGAGCAGACGGCAGGATCTCAGTTGGAGGGGCGGTTCCCGTGTGGCTGCAGCACACCCAGACGGGGGGCCCAACTGAAGCGTGGTCTGCACCCGGCTCATCCGGACCCAGCAGGGCCGAGACTGGTGGACCGGGCAGATCTGCATTCGCGTGCAGAGAAACCGGGAGAGAAAGCAGGGCACAACCCATGGGCTCAGATTGAGAGCACCTGTGGGGGTGGAGTCGGCGGCGGGAGGAACTCCTGCCCTCACAGGAAAGTTCGCTGGAGAGACCCGCGGGGGATTGGAGCTGTGCAGCCCGTCCAGCGACCCCGGAGTGACCCCCGGGGCCAGCGCAGAGGGGCCTGAATTGCTTGCAGGAGGCGGTGTGGGTGCGGAGAGCGGAGAAGGCGCCATTGTGCTCGCAGGTCCTGCCCCCACAGGCTAGTCACAGCACAACTACCGGGAGCTTCCCTGCACAGGGGATCCCCAAGACTCCGCCCCCCTTATAGTAACAGGCTCACCGAGGGAAAAAAAAATGGCCCAAAGAAAGGAACAGATCAAAGCCCCAGAGCTAACCGACCAAGAGATAGCCAACCTATCAGAGGCACAGTTCAAAACCCTTGTAATAAGGATGCTAACAGAATTCGACGAAAAATTAATGAAATTGCTTCAACAAATGAGGAGAGATCTACAGGAAACCAATAGAGATAAGGAAACTGGGACTCAAATAAATGGAGTGGACCAGCAGAAAGAAAAAAAAATCCAGCCAGAAAAGAATGAAGCAACAAGAATTCAAAAAATGGAGGAGGGGCTCAGAAACCTCCAGGACATCTGTAAACGTCCCAACGTACGGATCATAGGGCTGCCAGAAGGAGAAGAAGAAATCCAAGGAATTTAAAAAATATTTGAACACATAACGATGGAGAATTTCCCAAAGCTGGTGAAGGAAATAGACTTTCGGGAAGTCCAGGAAGCTCAGAGAGTCCCAAAGAAGTTGGACCCAAAGACGAACACAACAAGACACATCATAATTACGTTACCCAAGATCAAAAATAAGGAAAGGATCCTCGGAACAGCAAGAGGAAAGGAGACAGTTACCTACAAAAGAATCATAAGACTGTCAGCTGATTTCTCAAAGGAGACCTTGCAGGCAAGAAGGGGCTGGACAGAGGTGTTCCAAGTCATGAAAGGCAAGGACCTACATCCAAGAATACTCTATCCAGCAAAGATTTCATTTAGAATGGAAGGGCAGAGAAAATGCTTCGCAGATAAGGTCAAGTTCAAGAAGTTCATCACCACCCAGCCTTTATTGTATGAAATGTTGAAGGGAGTTA